>PVIR01028940.1:0-12214 GCA_004026965.1 Petromus typicus | reverse complement strand
AAAAAAAAGAGGCTATCTTTCAGTGAAAGTGTTTGTCCTCTTTTTCAAATACAAGGTGGCTGAGTGTGCTTGGAATTATTTCTGTATCTCCTGGTCTGCTCTACTGGCCCTCAGGTATGTACTTTTTAATTGGTTTGGTTTTTTGTTTGTTTGTTTGTTTGTTTTGCCAGTTCCAAGCTGTTTTGTCATGGTAGCTTTGTAGTATAATTTGTAGTCAGAGACTGTGGTGTCCCCTGTCTTGTCTTTGTTGCTCAGAACTGCTTTTGCTATTCTAAGTTTCTTATGGTTCCAAATACATTTTATGATTATTTTCTCTAATTCTGTGAGATATTCTATTGGTATTTTGATTGGAATTGCATGGATTCTGTATACCAATTTTGGAAGTATAGCTTTTTCATTACATTCATTCTTCCTACCAAAGAGTAAGGGATATCTTTCCATTTCATGATACCTTCTTCAATTTACCTTTTTAGAGTATTATAGTTTTCAATGCAAAAATCTTTTACTTTCTTTACTAAATGAATGCCTAAGTATTTCAGTCTTTTATGCTATTGTGAAAAGTGTTGTTTCCTTCATTTCCCTCTCCATTAATTTTTTCATAAGCATGAGAGCAACTGATTTTTGAGTGCTGATTTTGTAACTAGTTATTCAACTGAATTTACTTGTAAAATTTAGAAGTATTTTGGGGAGTTTTTGAGGTCTTCTATGTAAAGCATTACGTCACTCACAAATATTGATAATTTGACTTCTTTTCTTTCTAACCCCTGTTACTTTTATCCTTTTTCTTGTCTGACTGCTCTGCCTAATGTTTCCAGAATTACACTGAATAATAGTGATAGTGCAGATCCTGTCTTGTACCTGATTTTAGAGTGAAAGTTTTCAGGTTTAGACCAATTAGTATGATGTGGGCTCTTAGCTTGTAATTGATCACTTTTATCAGACTGAGATAAAGACCAAACTACTGCAAATTTTGATAGAGGTGTCGTTTGTTTGTTTGTTTGTTTGTTTTTCCATGAAAGAGTGTTGGACTTTGTCAGGTACTTTGCTTATGTCTACTGAGATGACCATATGGATTTTGTTCTTGGTTCTACTGATATGGTATATTACATTACTGGTTTGTGTGTGTTGAACCATCCTTGCATCTCTGGAATGAACCCAACTTACTCATAGTGTGTAATCCTCTTGATGATTCACCACTGCATTCTATTTGCCAGTATCATATTGAGCATTTTTGTATTTATGTTCACTGGGGAGATTGACCTGTAGTTTTCTTGTTTGCTTGGGTCTCTCTTAGATTTAGGTATAAAAGAACTTTTTGTTTGTAGGAATGACTACTGGAATGTTGATTCCCTTTCACTTTCATTAAAAAGTTGGAAGAAAAGTGACATTAGATCTTCCCTAAATTTCCTGCAGAATTCATCAGGTAATCTATCACAACCTGAGTTTTTCATTGCTAGTAGTGCTATAATAACATCTTAAATTTCTTCATTACTATTGATTTATTTAGAATTTTTACATATTCTTGCTTCAGCTTTGGTTAAATCATATATATTTAAAAATCTGTCTATTTCTTCTACATCTTCCACCTTATTTGAATATTGATGCTTCAAGTAGGTACTGATGATCTGGATATCTGCAGAAGTTGTGATTTCATACTTTTCATTCCTAACTGTATGAATTTGAGTCTTTTTTAAATTTTTTAATTTTTATTTTATTTATTTATTTATTTATTTTTTGAGACTAGATCTCGCTTTGTAGTTCAGGCTGGCCTAAGCTCACTTTGTAGCCCAGGTGAGCCCAGAACTCACAGCAATCCTCCTACCTCTGCCTCCCAAGTGTTGGGATTACAGGTGTGAGCCATATGCCTGGCTATGGTATGTGATAGATTGTTGGTGGACATGAGTCACACCTGGCATTGTGGTATGTGGTTACCAGGGATTGAACTAGGGACCTTGCACTTGCAAAGCAGGCACTGAAACCACTGAGTTAAATCCCCAGTCCTCCTTTTATATGAGGTTAGCTAAGGGTTTGTCAATTTTGTTTAAGCTTTCATACAACTGGCTCTTTGATTCATCAATTTTCTATTGTTTTCTTAATGTGAATTGCATGAATTTCTGTTCAGATCTTTAAAATTTCCTCCCTTGTATGAGCTTTGAATTTGACTTACTATTTCTTTTGAAGATGCTTGTGGTTCAATGTTAGGTAGTTTATTTGAGCTTATTCTACTTTGTTAGGAAATTCACTGTTATAAACCTCCCTTGTAGGACAGATTTCAGTGTGTACTATAAATCCCAGTATTCTGTACTTGCATTATTGTTTAATTGTTGAAACTGTTTAATTTACTTTTTAATTTCATCTGTGACTCACTAGTGATTTGAGAGTGTTAATTTCCATGTATTTATGCAGTTTTGTGGTTGCTTTTGCTGTTGATTTCCAATTTCTTTGCATAATTGTCTAATAATATGCTTGGAATAATTTTAGTTCCTTTGCATTTACTTAAGTGTGTTCTATGAACTAGTATGTGGTCTGTTTTCAAGCAATGCCTGTGTGCAGCTAAGAATGTTTATTCTACTATTGTAGATTAGCACAATGTGCAGATCTCTACTAAGTCCTGTTTTAAGAATTGTCTTCTATTTTCTTCATATTTCTTTTATGCAGCTGGACATATTAGTGGAACTTTAGCAGAAACTAAAAAAATGCTATTTCCTGTGATTTCCAACTACGGTAACTAATTTCTATCTTTCCTCAATGTTTTCTCCAGAGTGAAAGCACCGCTTAACTTGCCATTCCAAGAAACTACTGAGCTTGCACAATGGGACCAGAGATTCCTCAGAATTGTGATCTTTTCTGAGTGAGCAGTTGGTGGAGGCAGGGATGATAAGTCACAAGTGACCACCATTGAATTCTTCTCTAGATTTCCTACCCTTTCCTTCAGTAAGTTCTAGACCATAAGATCATGAACTTATTTGAGACATAAACCTCAGGAAGTACATAAAGTTCAATGGGCCAGTCAGGTATGTTGCTGATTTCAAGTAGATATTTGATGCTCTCTGTACAAATCTGTGTGGAAATTCAATAAAGACAAAGATCCTGAATGTGCATCTTGTTTCCAAAAAGTGCTATTTAAGAGAAAACCTCCTGGTACAATAAATTATTTTTATAATAATAAATATACTATTCTTTATAATAATAAATATACTATAAATAATAAATTCTTTATAATAATAAATATACTATTCTTTTAGTAATTTTTACTGACATTTTATTTCTGTAAGCTTTGTTCTTACTTTATACAGTATCATGTATGACAGTTCCAAATTAGCACCTTACTAGACAAAGCAACAGCAATGGAGGAGAAAATATAAAAAAGGGAGTATTTCGCAGCAGCTGTGCAGATATTATTGTGAACATAGTTATCCCTAAATAAATATCAACCAGTGGATGCTTTGGTTATGTATGTAACTGAGTTCCTCTCAAACACCCTGCATAAAAGGATTGAAATTAGTGCTTCTGAGAGTCTGTCCCTCAATCTGAGAGTCTGTCTCTCAGTCCCTCCTCTGTTTCCTTCAGAGTGTGTTTCGAAATCCAAAGTGGGCCTGAAGCTGTGACTATGTAGTCTAAATATCTGTGAGTAGAGCTCAAAATCTGTGTCTACATGACCACCCTCCCATGATTCCTATTAATATCTGTAAACTAATGAGATTTTGGATTTTTGCCTTAGTATAAATGATGATTTCCTTTTATGACCAAAATTATAGCAAAAATTTATTGCAATCTGCATTATGGCATTTCCATATCTCCCTAACAATACTATCTGGAAGGACACCACCCTGATTGATAACTAGCCATTTGTGCAGGACACCTCCCCATTACCAGGATGTACTGCAGCAGTGGGTAGATGATGACCTCGCATCGGCCCATCCTTTACCCGTTAACTGTGTTCATCTTCTTTGCCTCAGCATGAGCCATCTGATGTGTCCTTAACTGTGGCCACAGGGCTTTCACTATGTACCTTAAATACAGTGGAGGTATTGAAAAGAAACAGTATCGATGAGGAAAAGAGTAGAAAATAATTGATGTATGTGATGAAATAAATGGGAATCAAATGGCACTTACATGTTGAGAAAACCGCTTGAATCACAATACTTTTCAACTGTTAAAAAAAGTCTGAATGTAGAAAGTTTATCTTTTTGATGAAAATGTACTGACCTTTACAAGAGAGGTCGTAAGTTTTCATGGAACGGGTGAATCTATTTTCAAAGAAAATGGTATGCATCCATATTTCCCAGTACAAGTTTTCTGGGAGGCAGTGGTACAAGGATAAACTTTAGAATAAAGACAGGAAAACAGTAGGTGAGGGAGGTGGTGGGCCTCTGTCAGGGACTTCCAGGAAAAAAGAGAGATGACTCTTCATCCTTAGTAAATCTGAGCAGAGTAACAAGAAACCTAGCATGAGCATTAACACCGTGCTGTTCCTGGGGCAGCAGGGCAAGTACAGCAGAGAGAGCAGAGCTTGGACTAGGGCAGGAGGAAGTTCCAGCTCTCCCCAGTGGCCTTGAGTAGGTTGGTGTCTTCACCATTCAGATTGAAGAGAAAAAAACACTCCCAAAATGTATTTTTTGTTCACTTGTGTGTATTTACTTTGAACTTTCTCCGCCACTGATCTGCTTTAACATTTTTTTACATCAGAATCAGTAAAACACTTTAGAAAGTATATAAAAATCTTCCTTTGAAAAGGCGTGTTCCTTCTGGCACCTGCCTCTCAAGCGCAAGATCCTGATTCAATCCCTGGTTTAAAAAAAAAAAGAAATGAAACCTGTGCTCCAGTTCTCAAAATCACCCTGAATTTCCAACAGGAAGGGAATTCCCATTTCTGTTTCCTGAAGTGAGTTCCCTACATCCACTTGAAACAAGATCCATCCAAATAGCTCTTTGGAGGCATTTGAGCACTCCAACTTCCTCGCTAGGTCACGGTGCCACTGCAGAAGTCACATCCCTGTGACCCTGTGGAGAGCCCTTGGCCCTGAGAAAGGATCTGGCTGCTCTGCCCTTGTGAGGTTTGCCTAGTGGCTCTTGGCTAACTTTTTATGTGTATCTTACAATTGTCAGCTTCTGAGAAGTATGTTCCTGGCTGTCAAATCCCAATGCTGCCTAATTTATGCAGCAAGAGCCTTCTAGTCAGGCACTTTAGGAAGGCACTTATGTCATAAGGCATTCACACAACCCTCCACATGTCTATCTGGCTAATAGGAAATGAAAGTGTGGATTAACGCCTTTCACTTGCCATTAGAAGACAGAGAGGGAAAGCCCCTTCTGACCACCAGGGCCTCCTCGTTTCTGTTTCCTGCTGTCTCTGCCAATCATTTTGGGGGCTTGAAGAAGAGAAGTATGAGTTTTGACTTCACAGAAAATGGATTTATACCAGAAAGTCCATGTGGCCTCTGAACTTTGGATTATTGCCACAGCACGCTGTGTTTCACCTTTGATTTAATGATAAGAACATGTGGCTTCCTAAAAATGAAAAACTCTTTTGCTGGATTCCCAAAAGACTAATGTAAGCAGCTGTTAAATGAGAAATTAAAAGACAGTCAACAGAATTCTAAATAAGTAAAACTTAGTGAAAGGAGATTACCACCTAATTCTGTCCTAACTCTGAAGGAACTAGGGGGATAAATGTTTTTGTTTGATTCAGGATCAGATACATAATTTCTGGATGCTCCTATACCTATAAACCCTCACATGAGCTTGATGAAATAATAATACTTACTGAGTAATGAGAACAAGGCACTATGCTATCTCCCATACACTGATTCATTAAATCCTGCCAGACTTGTGAGATAACAATTCACATTTTCATTCCACTTTACTGTTAAGAAAATAAGTGAGATGGTGGGATTTTCTGCTTATTCATTCTTTCAATGATGTGGGCTGAACCCTGGACCTTTGCACTCAGATACGTCCCCCATCCTTCTCCTTTTATTTTAAAATCGGATCTCACTACATTTCCTAGAGTAGGTAGAAACTCATACTCCTCCTGCCTCAGCCTCCCCAGTTCAATTACAGGTGTGTGCCTCCCTGCCTGGCTGAGATGGGAGATATTCAAGAAAAAAATTTAATTCTTAAACTTCTATTTTTATACTCTAAAAAATAAAAGCGAACAGTAATTAACTTTCTCAAAAAGACTCATTTCATCATGAAACAAATGCCTTATCATCAAATACAGGGGTTTACAGAAACTACCAAGCAACCCAAGTGTTTTGGAAAGGAACAGGTGTAGCCCTAACAAGTCCTTTGTATAAAGCAGGTACCGAGGAACAGGACGTCTTGGCAAAGCCCAGTGCCTTCTCCATGGAGACAGAACATCCAGGTCCCAACATTAAAACGCCTCTCCGTGGGGACAAGTTAGCAAGTAAGGACATGGTGAGTTAGAGGAAAAGGAAGGAGAGTACTGCTTCCTTATGGGAAGGAAGGTCTCCTACCTCTGTTTTTGTAACAAACATTTTTCTTCTTTATAATAGCTCTTCGGTTGGTGGACTCCAAACGCGGGTTTCCCCCGGTGAAAACTCACCTTGCTCTGCCCAGAGCCTGAATTAATCTCGTCCTCCCCAGAGCCTTGTTTTATGGACTCCCAAGTCTGAGATTTGTAGACCATCTGCTGCACGCAGAGTTTAACTCCCGACAAGATGCAGTTTCTTCATTTTCCTCTCCTGGAGCTGCTCCTCCCCAGCAAGGCCCAGTTGTCACATGACTTCGCTGTGCGGAGAGCGAGCTTGAAGTCAGGCTGTGAGCAGAAACCCGCTATAAAGTTACCAGCTTAATTAAACCATTACAGATTGCGGGCGTTTTTAAATACAGGCAATTTGAATGTATAATTGAGTCTGACTCAGCCTCGCGCAGTGCCTGTCTCGGTCTGCTCGGGAGCAGATTGTGAATGGAAAACAGCTGGGGCAGCCTTCGGTGGCCACAGACCCGGGGCCGCCCTTCCAAGGCCGTCTTCACAGTAATTTATGGGCCTGTGGGTCTGTTTCCCACTTGCTGTAGCCTACAAGCAAAAAGTTCAGGCCTTTGATGCACCAGCTTCAGAAGCCAACCCCAGTGCGCGGGCTTTTGGGGACCCTGAGCCAGGCCCTACCGCACCCTGGAATAATATCCCCCTTTTTTGTCAGAAAAGTCTACAGAATGTGCTTGGAGAACATTCTCTTCTGAAAAAAAAAAAAAAAAAAATTCTTCTCAATTTCAACCCTGAGGTTAGAGAGAACCTAGAAGAGATACTAGACTTAATGTTCTTCAAATGTGATTAATAGAGCAGAAGATCAATTTCAATCGGCCTTTGGGGGAAAGTATGCACTTGAGGAAAGAAGAAAAAGCCCAGAGAGAATTTCGGGAACATAACCCAGGGCGTCCCAGCCCAGGCTGTTCTACTGCTGTTGACTCCACCAGCAGGTACCTCCTGTTGGGCAGAGCAATCAATCGGCAGAGAAGTTTGTACTTCAGATCTCCTCTGTTCTACAACCTTCTCTGCACAGACAGACATCTGACATCCACATGGACATTAAGGACGCTAAGAGAAATCTGGCTGGATACATACTGACACCAGGATAAAGTTAGCACCGAGTTAAATACCCACGTTTCTGTCTCCTTCCTTAATGCCTATTCAGCACAACAGAGTAGGGGAGTAGAGGAGATGGTTGATGATGCATCGCAAAAGAAAACACAAAGCATCCATGGCTTAATGTGACTCTTTTCAGTTCTAGGATTGTTTTACATCAGCCATATATGTCTCCATCAGCACAGTTTTAGAATGATGAAATAGTAAGTTATTACATCATACTAATAATCTTTTCAGCTTGATATAACTAATCAGTGAGTACAGATGTAAAATTCAGAATATATATATATATAGTTATATATATAGTTATATATATATATAGTTATAATTTATACAGGAGACTACATGTACATTTTCTTGTAAATAGAACTCAATTCCTGTGAGCCCTTAGTCAAGGCTATTTTAAGTTGTTCTTTAACTTCACATATGTTTGCAGCAGTGCTATGTGCTGAGCTTTCAGACTGTATTTCCCAGAAAATATTATAATAACTCCCTAACTACATGCCTATCTGCACTGTTTCAGGCTAAATATTAAATAAATATTTTATACTAATTTGGTCATATCAGATACTCAGATTTATTAAAATAAAATGTACACCCAAAAGTACACTTCAGATGCCCTGAACATTTTCCAAAACTAAGCCAGCTGCCCAGCTTGCCATGAACACGCAGAGTCCTGCATAGGGGAAGACAGTCATGCCAGGCCTCCAGGGTGCTGCGGCGGAAATGTGCAACAAAGACACAGGCTCATCACTGCTCAGGAAGCTGGATTCCTCCCTGAAAGATCCTGACCTAGCATGAGTAAGTTCAGGGACCCAAATAATGCATATTTTGAAGTTGAAGCCCATCCTGATCCTAAAATGGAGTGCCTAGAGAGGCGTGAGGTGTAATGTAAAACTAGGCTGGTGCTCTCTTTTTAAGAAATGTTTATTTTGTGTGTGTACCTCATACACAATAGAAATTCACTCAGCCTTGTTTTGAACCAACTCTCTTGTTGAGTGTAACACTGAAGCAAAATCTGTGTGTTCTACCGACACCTGAGGAAAATGCCAGCTGAGGAGGGAGGCCAAATCTCCACAGAAGGCAGCTTCTGTCTTGTGCTCTCTCCCCTTTGTTAGCCCAGGTTTGACCAGTTTTTATTCGGAAGCCTCGGACTTTCTTTGGCTTCCTTGGAGCACACGGGGCAGAGAACCCTGCATTTCCTCGTCCACCCAGCTGCTGCACAGGGCAGCACAGAGTTGACCTTTGCTCCCATGAAACAAAGCCACCACATTCCATGATCTCTGCAACCAGTTGGAGGTCAGGGATTTGCTCCTCAGCAGGAGAAAGCACTCAGGGACTTACAGGTGAATGCACTCACTTAGCCAGAGCAGCTGTTTACAACCCCAGGGGATTCTCAGAGTCACTGGAGGTCATAACAGGGCTCAGCTTTCTGGGCTCAACCCCAGGATTTCTGGTGCCGAATGATATAATTTATAATAAAGGTGCAGATGATGGTCTAGTCCAGGGACACTTCAGAACCTGTGATGTACAGAGCCAACTACCCATGAGATGTGTAGTAACCATTCTATACCTGTTTGTCAGCAAAAGTCCCCTATATTTTCCAGTCTTGATAAGGACTAGCGTGGCTGTGTTAGGAAGCATGGGCTAAGAGCAGAAGGTGAAGTGTACTCGGTCAAGTATACTAGGGTCTGAACAGTTCATCTTTGAGACAGGGGCTGAAAACCAGAGGTGTTCCAGGTACTTGGTGGGTTCTCATATGATTAAACCTTTAAAGGTTTCCCTCAGTTTGCTTGCAGGATGACAGCAAGTGGCCAAAAACTTGTGAAAGGGAATAAAGATCTGGCCTTGAGGTGCTGGCTCAGAAGCTCTGATTTATCTGCTATACCCAGGTCATGACTTGCAAGGGGAGAAGCTCAGCTTGCTAAAATAATCAGTTACATTTCTTCACATCTGATGGGAAAACCCAGGGGTTAGATCATTCTTTTTAAACAATATCCATTTGAGAATCGCCTCCCCTCACAGGCATAGCCCTTTGAGACCAGGAAATGGAGAAGTATGAGATAGCTGGGTATCTGCATAGGAGCTGGGAGGATTGGAATGGATCATGGCCTGTCATGGAGGGGCTCGTTTTACACACATGTAATCACAGCTCTTTTAACAAACTGTTGTGAACGGGAGCAGAAGCTGAGCCAGTACATGCTGCAGAAAGACGTGCAGACTGAGGGTGGAAGGACAGAGGGCAGGCAGGTCTTCCCAAACAGAGCTTAGCTTTGCTGCTGGGTTTATCTGTCGCACTCAGATCATATATATATGCACTCTCAGACTTCATTTCTTTGTGGGACCACTTTTCCCTTTTCTTTAGTTACTTTTCTGATATTGCAAATCCACTGCAAGTCCCTACTCCGTGAGGTGTGGTATCCAGCCCCTTCTCTGACACAGAAGTAAGTGGTACATACTCTTCTCTACTCTCAAATGTGAGGCTCCAGTGCCTACACGATTACAAACTTAGGGGAATGCCACCAGTGTATGGACAGTACAAAGGCGTCACGTGTAGAATTCAGAGAAGCTTTGTTATGATGCTTTGTCTCAGAAAAGTGCCCCTTTGAAAGAATAACCCTGACTACCCAGAACTTTCATGGAACTTGAACTGTATATGCTGGTGTCAGTGAAATCAGTGATCAACTTTCCATGCTAATTCTGTAATTAGTGTGAGGGCTTCCAGTCAACCCCTCTGAAGTAGAGGATAGGTTAGGATCTGCACACTCTCCTACTTCAAATAAACCCTCAGTGACTTGGAATCTTGATTCACAAAGGGACAGTCTCCTCATTCCACAGAAACCCTTCAGAAAACAGCCTGCTGGACTCCACTCCTTAGGCATCTGCATTGGAAGTGTATATTTAGGTTACTTTAGTCCTTGCATTGTCTGGAGTGAATATAGTTAAAGTGTTCCTTCCTGTGTAAATAGAATCTCTTGATTATTATTTTTAATTGAAATCTTTATTGGTACATTACATAGACACATCATGATCGCATTCAACAATCAGAATTTGTACCAGTATATGACACAACTTAATTCTCATTTTTCCTATAGCCCTACCCACCCTACCACCCCCACCCCCTATATACATAAATTTTGTTTCCTTTCTTTTTTGTTATAATCTCATTATTTTCCCCCTTCACCCCATTTCGCTTTGAGTATTTTCTATTTCACAATATGTAACATACATTCTAGAACTAATTTACATCTTTATTTTCTCATACCAGAGAAAAGATGCAATATTTACACATCTGTGACCTATTTATTTCACTTATGAGGATGTCTTCAAGGTACGACCATTTAAATACAAATGATTCAAACTTATCATTTTTTATGGCAGAGTAATACTCCATTCTGTAGAAGAACCACAGCTTTTTTATCCAGTCTCCAGTTGATGGACATTTGCGTTGTTTCCAAAATGAAGCAATCACAAATTGAGCTGCTATAAACATGGGTGCACATATATCACTGTGATATGAGTCTTTTAATTCATGTGTGTATATACCTAGTAGAGCAATGGCCGGATCAAATGGAACCTCCAATCCCAGCTTTTGGGGGAATTTCCAAACTGATCTCCACAGGGGTTGTACGAGTCTACATTCCCACCAACAGTGACGAAGGGTTCCTTCTCCGCAGCCTCACCAACGTTTGTTGCTGGCCAATTCTGAGATAGCAGCCTTTCTTTGTGGAGTGAGATTAAATCTTAATGCTGTTTTCATCTGCATCTCTCGGATGATTAGTGATGTTGAACATTTCTTCATATGCTTCTTAGCTGCCTTGATTTCTTCATCTGAAAAGTGTCTATTCATTTCAGATGCCCATTTTTGAATTGGGCCTTTAAATTTGGGTGGATTGATTTTTTTAAACCCTTTATATATTCTAGATAGTAACCCTTTGTTGATTTTTTAAAAAATCTTTTTTGGGACATATTCTCTACTTTTTCTTTCCAAAGCCAGCTAACTACATGCATTTTCTTCTTTTAGAAATAAGACTTTGTTTGTTCATATAAATTAAAATGTTCTTTTGTGTATATACCTAGCAGGGCAATGGCCGGGTCAAATGGGACCATCAATCCTAGCTTTTTGAGGATTCTCCAAACTGATCTCCACAGCGGTTGTACGAGTCTACAGTCCCACCAACAGTGGAGAAGGGTTCCTTCTTCTCCGCAGCCTCGCCAACATTTGCCGTTGGCTGATTCTGAAATGGCAGGCATTCTATGTGGAGTGAGATGAAATCTCAATGTTGTTTTCATCTGCATCTCTCGAATGACTAATGATGTTGAGCATTTCTTCATATGCTTCTTAGCTGCTTTTACTTCTTCCTCTGAAAAATATCTATTCATTTCACATGCCCATTTTTGAATTGGGCCATTGCCCTGCTAGGTATATACACACAAGAATTAAAAGACTCATATCACAGTGACATATGTGCACCCATGTTTATAGCAGCCCAATTTGTGATTGCTACATCTTGGAAACAACCCAAGTGTCCATCAACTGGAGACTGGATAAAAAAGCTGTGGTTCTTCTACAGAATGGAGTACTACTCTGCCATAAAAAATGAT
>PVIR01028939.1:0-21499 GCA_004026965.1 Petromus typicus | reverse complement strand
GAGTGGTCCAAGCACCCCCAAAGCAGGCATCTCCCATTGCTCCCCACACACCTGGGACTTTGGTGTCCATGGGCTATCCTGCTACCATCCACTGCGCAGTGTCCACTTGGGAACCTCACCTCTGGGAAGAGGCTACTAAGAACCACAAGTCTCAAGGCACCAGAGTGATGCTATGTGCAGTGTGGAGAGAGAGCTGCAGCTATAATAGGTAACACGAAATAGGAAGAAAATGTGAAAAAGGAACAGGGAAGTGTAAGTAGGGGGAAGTAAAGAAATGAAAGAAAGAAGTTAATAGTTTTTTTTAAAAAAAAAAGAAACAAAGTTTATGTTCATAGGGGACAAGGACTGTAGAAATTGTATGAGAAAGGGAATAAAGGAGAATCAAGATGTATTATGTACACGTACAAGTTCTCCATGTTAAATGTTAACATATTGTATGTACAAAATGTACCAATGAAATCAATTTTTAAAATCAATAGCCTTTTATACAAGAGCAATGGACTCACTGACAGAGAAATCAGGGAATCAATTCCTTTCACAGGAGCACCTCTCAAAAATGAAATATCTAAGAATCAATCAAAGAAGAAAATGAAAGAACTCTACTCAGTCCTGCAGCACTCTGAAAAAGGAGGTCAAAGAGGAAATCAGAAAATGGGAAGAAACTCCTTGCTCTTGAGTGAGAACCAACATGGGCAAAATGGTCATATTTCAAAAACTGCCGTATAGATTTATATAATAAAGACTGAAATTCTAACAGTATTTTTAAAGAACTAGAGAAAATAATCCAAAAATTCATCTGGAACAGAAGACATCTAGAATATCAAAAGTAATTCCAGGTTACAAGGACATGACAGGGGTATTGCAGTCCCCAACAAGAAACTACTACAAACTACTGTGCCAAAAACAGCACAGTACTGACAAGAAAAAAAGAAAAACAGCCCTGAGTATCAATGCAATAGATCAGAAGAATCAGAAACAACTCCACACATAGTAAGGCACCTCATCTTTGACCAAGGAGCCAAACATTCCAAATTGAGAAGATAGCCCCTTTACTAAAAGGTGCTGGAAAAACTGGGTTTCAGCTTCCTGAAGATTAAAACTAGACCTACATCTTTCATCATGCACTAAGCTGAAATCCAAGTGGATTAAAGATCTAAGTATTAAAACAGAAACTACACCTTCTGTAAGATAAGATAGGTAGAACTCTAGGAGACACTGACATAGGGAAAAAGATTATTTACAGAACTTGATCAGCACAGGAAGTAGCAGAAAGAATCAATAACTGGGGTCTCATCTTACTAAAAATCTTCTGCACAGCAAGAGAACCCACCAGCAGATAGAAAAGACAAGCTACTTTGTGGGAAAAAAATTTTTGCCAGCCATTCCACAAAGGTTTGTTATCCAGAATATATAAATAAAGTAAGGAAATAGCTCAAATTCAAAGACCTAATGCAAAATTGGACATATGATATGAACAGACATTTTTCAGATGAAGAATTAAAGAAGCAAAGGACCATATAAAAAAACAAAAAAGTTCAGTGTCACTAGTCATTTGAGAGATGTAAAGAAAACAATGCTGAGATTTCACCTAACTCCAGAAAGAATGGTTGCCCTCAAGAAATCAATAACTATCACTGGTGGGGTATGAATTAAAAAAAAAAACCCTTCTGTTGGTGGGAATATAGACTGGTACAATCACGGTAGAAATCAGTGTAGAGATTCCTCCAAAAATTAGAATTCAGTGTCCCGTTTGATCCTGCTATTTCCCTGCTGGGTATATTCATGAAAGAACTAAAAACATCATACTACAATGACTTATGCTCACCCACATTTATAGCGGTACAATTTGTAACACCTAAAACTTGTAACACTGATGGTGTAAATGAGGGTCACAATATACAGTAAATATTGTGAAATAGGAAGAAAGTGCTCAAAGGGAAAGGTAACTGGGTAGGGGCAAGAGAAAGCAGAGAAAGGAAAGAAAAACTTTGATGTTAAGAAGGAAAAAAATGGAAATAAAGCTTATGTCTGTGGAGATTGGCAGGTTTTAGGAATTTCAAAGCAGCGGAAAAAAATAAGAATCAAGATGTACACAGGTACAAATTCTTAATGAGAAATATGACCATTATGTACCCTTAAAATCTTCCAATAAATTCAATTACTGCCTTAGCTCTGTGGTCTGGGAATGAGGAAATAGAAGAGGGGCAAAGGATCCTCTTGATGCTAATTGTATGCCATTATATATTTAGTAAGGAATAATATGAGAACGTAAGTACAAAATTGATAGTGGAAAATCTGTTCCACTCACTTTTGAAAATTTCAATGCCCTCTGTATTATTTTCCTTATATGAAAAAAATTATAAGAAGTACTCTATTTAGCATATCTTGTGTAACAAAAATGCTCCCAGTAACTCAGTTATACACCAGTTGGCAATACTTTTGCTGCGTATTAAAGCTTACAGGTTTCTTCTATATTTTCTTACAGAAGATTAAAATATTTCTTGCTTCCTGACATTGCTTCTGATGAGAAATTCAAAGTCATACAATTTACTCTTCACCGATATATGAGAAGTTATTAACTAGTCTGGCTGTTGTTAAACTCCTTTTTGTTTCTCTTTCTTTCTTCTTTCTTTTCTTCTTTCTTTCTTTCTTTCTCTCTCTCTTTCATTCTTTTTTTTTTTCCTTTTGAGACTGTCTTATCATGCAGTTCAGGCTGGATTTGAACTTGTGACAATTCTCTTGCCTTCATCTCTGCCTCCCAAGTACTGAGATTACAGAGCAGCACCATCAAGCCTGGAAGGAATTTTTATCTTTGCATTTAATAATTGCATTACTTTTTCTGTAACCATAGTTACTCTGAATTTTTCATTTGTGATGCCAGAACTTCCAGACTGATAAATCATAGCATTTGTCACATTGAAACAGATTTACAGAAATACCTTTCCTCTAAATATGTTCTGCTTAATGTCTGATTTTTCTTTTATAAATTTTTAATTGACAAAATAATTGCACACATTCATGTACTACTATGGATGCTTTGATGTATGTATACAATGCAGACAAGCTGAATTGAATGAACTGACATATCACACTTACCAGCTCATAATTTTTCTTTCTGCAGACAAATTTAAGAAGTAGTCTTTAACTCTTCCAACATGCACAATACATTCTTATTAACTGTGGTCTGGAAAGATAATTTTTTAACTGTGGTAGTTTAATTTCCACACAACACTCTAAAAGGATTGCCATGACTATTGTAGAAAGGTGAATATATTTCAAATTGCTGACGGAGACTTACAACTTTCCTTTAGATAAATGTCTATTCAGATTTGTTTTGCAGTTTGAGATTATTTGTGACTTGATTAGTTTCTTAAACATTTTCAAATATCAATGAGTATTGAAAATGCTTTATTAATGTTTTCTCTGAATCTAGGTGTCCTGTCTGCTTTCTGTCATGTCCAGATGTGTATATCACACCATGGCAGTGCTCAGCTGGAAACACAGTGATCCAGATTGTAAACTCTTTGTACCACTAAGGAGTTAATGGGGCTGAATTTAAAAATGAATGAGTGAATACTCAATCTTATCATTTTATGGCAGAGTAATACTCCATTCTGTAGAAGAACTTACATCTTCTCTATGTAGTCTCCAGTCGAAGGACATTTTGGTTGTTTCCAAATGATAAGACTGAGTCATTTATATTCAAATGGATGTACCTTCAGGATATCCACATAAGTGAAATAAATAGGCCACAGATATGTAAATATTATATCTTTGCTATGATAAAATGAAGATGTGAGTTCTAGTATATATAGTAGATATTGTGAAATAGAAAATATTTAAAAGGAAATAGAGTGTGGGGTAAATAATAAGGGGGAAATAATGTGATAGTGATAAAAAAAGGAAACAAAACTTATGCATATAGGGGTGGGACAATTGTAGGGTGGGTGGAGTAATGGGAAAAATGAGAATTAAGTTGTGTCATGTACAGGTACAAACTCTCAATTTTGAATGTGATCATGACTTGTATATATAATGTACCAATAAAGATTTGAAATTTTTAAAAATGAATGGAAACAATTTATTTAGAAAAGGACCAAGAGTAAAGAGAGAAAATATACAGCTACAGTAAAAAAAAAAAAATGGGCATCAGAAAGTGAATACCTGTGAGTTTTTGTCCTCAGCTCCTTTCTATTAAGATTGCTGTCACCTCCCCATTACCAGTCATGTGGAACTTGCCAGTCAGCAGTCTGATTAGCTTTCTGGCTCTAACCTGGAGACTTCTGTCTATATTCTTTTGGTCATTTGATATCTTCCTGTGATTCTGTGATAGATAATTATGGGGAGGACAGTTCCACATATAAGTATAGCTTAGAGTTAGAAATGACATAAAGAGGATATTTGTGTCTCTGGCTCAGTGGCATAGTGAGGCTAATGTGAATATGCATGTGTTAGTATATGTGCATAGTGTGTGTCTTCTATATATTTAATGAGGCTTCAGATGGCTGCCTTTGTCTTCTTTCTATTCTATGAGGTAAGTGGAGGCTGTCTACTCTGGTCTTTCCTGCAGCTGGCTACATCCCAGTTTTCACTATGAATTCTTCTTGATAAACTATTGTATTAAATGTGTCACATGGCACTGTTCCTGGTCTGGTTTCTCTCTGTTTCTTTGCCTTTGTCTTTCTAAAGTTTGGAGTCAAACTTCAGAGGCAAAAGCTATCTTAGTAAGATTTCCCATTCACTTCTTCAATAAAGCTCAATGAGATTGTATTTTATCATTTTTTCCTGCATGTGGGTCTCTGTACTTCCACTTCATTGCTTCTCAAGCTTTGAGAAAGTTTTTGATTGGTTGTAATCTCATTTCTCAATATTACTTTTGTTACCCAGGCATTTGAAACTGATCCCAAGAAATCACTACCATAACAATGATGTGATTTTCACCTGTACTAATTTCTAGTACATTTACAATTTCACATCTTACCTTTATGCCTACATTAGCTGTCTTTTGAGTTGATCTTGGTATATAATGTGAAATAACACATGATTTTTAGTATCTTAGATCACACATTTATTAACTTTGAAATGCAAGAATGAAGGAAAACTAACAACTACTGTCCCCAAAGCAGACGATAGTTAGCTTTATTGTCATTTTGTCACTTACACTCCCACTCTTCTTCTTAAACAACATGTTTACATTGTTTCTCGATTCTCATGGCCCATGTGATGTTTAACATTCTGTGAATGTTCTTTCACCTGAAAACTGTTAATTAAGTGCATCATCATTGGGCAGTGTACACTCCATTTCCTTAATATTCTGGTCAAAGTCAGGTCTTATCTGGAATATGAAATCATCTTCACTCTCTTAAATGATTGCATGTATTTAAATGAATGGTGATTGTTATCCAGATTTAAGAATAAGAGAGCTTAATTGATCATCCTTTCTTTTCAACTATAGCCATCATGTTGACCTTATAAAAGATAGGGAATAGATTCTGAGACACAAAACACATTGATAATATATGGCTAAAAACTAATGAAGTATAAGGAATTCTGAAAATGTTGTGTGTATTCTGTGTTGCTTTTAATGCTCTTGTAACAATAATTTTCATGATTATATTTCAGTTTTTAATAATGGAAAAAGCACCAAAATTTGATATTTTAATTGTCATACTATTAAAAGAAACCTATAGAATAACTGAAATTAGTGATTTTCAGATATGTAATACAGACACAGAATGAAAGATTTCAATTTATCTTATGTGCTGCTTTTACTTAGTTTGGGTTTGAATTGATATGTCTACATATAAAGATATATATTATGAATGATATAAAGTTTAATAGATTTGTCAAAGGAATAGATAATTAACCATGCCACTTCCTTGCAATTTGCTGGTATCACTTAAATATGCCTAGTGAATTGACACCAGTATAATTTGACTTTATAATATTTATGAAGAATTTTCTGACTTGATACATACACACACAATGTTAGGGTATCACTATATGACAAGTGAGTTTTACTCTGTGAACACATATTATGCCTTGGGCATGTGATATCAAATCAGTTACTAAAGTCATCAACATGTTTATGAATGATTTATGTTTATATTATTATATTTATGTTTATATAATTATACTCATTATAATTATACTCATTATAATTATAATTATACTCATTTCAGTTTTTAACAAGTTTTGAGGAGATTTTGTAATTTTGGAAAATAGGAAGGCTTGAAGGGAGGGCAGTAGAGTGGGTGAAAAAGAAGAATCAAGGTGTACTATGAACAGATACAAATTCCCTACAATGAATACCATCATTAAGTGTTTCAAAAACACCAACAAATTAATTTTAAAAAGGAAAGGGAACACAATTCAAAATAATAATTTTTCTGAAGAATCTCTGATATAAAAATTTTTGTATATATGAAAAGTATATGAATTGATAATTATCAAGATGTGAATATTTTCTTTGTCTTTTTTCTGTGCAATGCCTTCTTATTGCTTCTCTATGCACTTGGGTAGAACCATAAAATTAGTAACATACAAGTTATCTCTTAGAGTAAGAGCTCCACTTTCTGGGATTATAATTGGAACATTAACTACTATTTCTACAAACATATACATTGCTAAAATATCTCTTTTTTAAAAAATTATCTTTATTGGTACATTATGAATACACATAATATTGGTATTCAACATTAAGAGTTTGTAACAGAATATGACATGACTTGATTCTCATTTTTTTCCCTTTTCCTCCTGCCCTGCATCCTCCAGCCCCCTTTATACACAATCTTTGTTTTCTTTCTTTCTTTCTTTTTTAATACAGGGTCTCACTTTGTGGTTCAGGCTGGCCCTGAGCTCAGCCTCAAACTCACATCACAGCAATCCTCCTGCCTCTGCCTCCCAAGTGCTGGGATTACAGCATGAGCCACCACGCCCGGCACTGTGGTATGTGGTACTGGTTGCTGCTGGGTGTGAGTCTCCACGCCCAATATTGTATGTGGTTACCGGGGATCGAACCCGGGTCCTTGCGCTTGCAAGACAGGCACCGGAACCACTGAGCTATATCCCCGGCCCCAATCTTTGTTTTCTTGTATAATATCAACAGACATTTGAACTTAAGTGTGTTGAACAAAAGAAGCATAATTATTTATATTTCAATGATCCAACAGTAATGTAAAGTTTTCTTAATATTTAAGGAAACTATCCATCACTAAACACTAGAACATTTGCTGTTTTTTACCTGGATGATAAACACTTGATTATTCGCTGCTCAGTGCTCATTAGGACAAAAGGACAGATTGTGGCATAGCCATTGCCCACAAGCATGTGGATGCAATGAAGAATTGAATCATTTTTCCACAGGATTCCAAAGGAAGAGAAAGTAACACAGTCCCATAGATACAGGAACATAAACAAACTCATGAGCACCAGAATAGTTTTGGTGGCTCTTTTCTCTGGGGATGCTCTTGGAGAAAGAAAGCTGCTGTGAAGATGTTGCAACTTCCTCTTATGTCTGCACAGCAGAGTCACCATGTATCCACTGGAGAGACCCATCAGCCCTATAAAGCAGAAATCCTGAATGTTCACCAGTGATAGAAATATGAACCTAAACAAGTCACTAATGGACCACTGAGAACAGGATTCAGTGACAAACAAGAGATTCTGTGAGGTCACATTTGGGGTGGCACCCATCGAGACTAAGAAACGACTATTCAGAAGCACATTGAAGACCCATAAAAAAAGAAGGTAACACGGATAGAGATGTGATTTGTGTTTGAATTTTGCCCAGCATGAATTACTAGGACTCAGGGTAATGGCCTGGAGGACACTCAGAAGGCAGGTGGTACAGATAGAGAGGGCCCTCATCAGCCTGTTTACATAGATAATTGATTTACACGTGAGGTCATTCCTCCAGGTCTGAAACCCAAAAAAGTCTGTAGCTATGTAGCCCACAGTTACCAGTAGTACCAAGTGGATTAGGGCCAACTGACTAATAGCCAGGTCCAGAGGCTTGGTCTTTTGCATGAGAAGAAATGTGAGGATGTGGAACAGAAGCAGGACAGTGTTGGCTGTGATCCCAATGGTGATTTCAAAGAAAATTATGCTTCTTATGTTAGAAAATCTTGAAAAATTTCTTTTTTTATTCGTCTTCATGATGTCTGAACAAACAATATCTGAGGAAGAAATCAAGAGAAATATTTGTCACTATCACCATTCCTATTCAACATTATATCAAATATTAGTAAGAATAGTGAGGGAAAAAAGAGATGTTTTAAAATGAAGATATCAAATTATTATTTTCAGATGACCTGATCCTCAACATTGAAGACCATTAAAATTCCATCTGAACATTCTCAGAATTAATAACCATGTCCAGCAAAGTATCAGGATATGAGATAAATACACACACCAAAAGCAACGGTGTGTCTATATGCATAATGAACCCACTGAGAAAGAAATTATCCAAAAAAACCCACACCCCATTCTTAATTACACCAAGAAAAGATAAATACTTAAGATTAAATTAAGGAAGGAAAAAACCTCTACAATGAAAAGGACAATACTTTGAACCAGGAGATCAAAGAGGACATCAGAAAACAGAACGTTCTCCCACACTTCTGAATAGGCAAATCCAATATAGTCAAAATGGCCATACACACATAATTGATATACATATTTAATACAATCCCAATCAAAATAGCAACAGCATTTTTCAGGAAGTTGGAGAAAACTAACAAGGAATTTCCATGCAAAAACCAAAATGAAACTCTAAATACCAAAAGCAATCCTGGAAAACAAAAGCAAAGCAGGAAGCATCAAAACCCCACACCTGAAGTTATAGTACACATTTACCATGCTGTCAACATTTGGCACTGAAACAGAAACGGAGCTGATGATCAGCGGAATAGAATAGAGGATGCAGATGCATCTCTGGCATATTTAACAATCTGATCTTTGATAAAAGGTCTAGAATACACACACTGGCTGAACAAAAGATAGTTTCTTTAATAAATTATGTTAAGAAGCCTGTCAATTCATTTGTGGAAGATTTGATTTAGACTCATTTTCTCAGCTGCAATCAAAATAGATCAAAGAACTAAATGTTAAAACAGAAATACATGGGCCAAGGACTTACCTCACTGGTGCTGTACCAGCCATGCAAGTGCAAGGTCCTGAGTTTGATCTACAGAAAAAGAAAAGGAAAGAAAAAGAAATGCTTAATCTGCCAGATGATAAAACTAATTATAGGTACAGGTTAGCCCTATCTGAACACAACCCCAGTTGTACAGAATGTTATAATCAAGAATCAACAAATATAATCTTATCAACTTAAAATGCTGCTGAACAACAAAAGAAATAACCCTCAAAGTGTAAAGAAAACTTGCAGAATGGGAAAATACTTTGTCAGCTATTCTTTTTTTTTTTTTTTTTTAGGTTTTTTGAGACAGGGTCTCGCTTTGTGGTTCAGGCTGGCCCTGAGCTCAGCCTCAAACTCACATCACAATCCTCCTGCCTCTGCCTCCCGAGTGCTGGGATTACAGGCGTGAGCCACCACGCCCGGCACTGTGATACGTGGTACTGGTTGCTCCTGGGTGTGGGTCTCCACACCCAGTATTGTTATGTGGTTACCGGGGAATCGAGCCCGGGCCCTTGCGCTTGCGAGACAGGCACCGGAACCACTGAGCTAACTCCCCGGCCCTTTGTCAGCTATTCTTAAATCAGGTGAATAATATCCAGAAATTCCACCATTTTTCCTCTAGATATTTTCTCCAAGAAATAAATGCTATTCTTTGGTAGATAGAAAGTATCCATAATGTAAAAAAAAAAATTCAAAAGAGAAATCTGTCAAAATAAGAGATCCAACCAAAATTGTGCATATGGTATGAATAGATACTTCCTTGAAGAAAAAGGAAAATTGGATGTTAAATACAGAAGGAAATACATAAAATTGCTAGCCATCAGAGAAATGCAAATGAAAACAACATTGGCAGGTCTGCTTACCACAGGAAAATGGTCAGCCTCAAGAAATCACATAATAAATGCCACTGAGGCTACAAAGAAAAGGAGCACTTCTGCATGGAAAAGGGGAAAGGAAACTAGTGCAACCACTGTGGAAATCAATATGAAGACTCCTCTAAAAACTATAATCATAAATGCCATTTGATCCCACTCTTTTGCTTCTAGATATGTTCCCCAAAGAATAACAGGCATCATATTGTACTGATAAATGCATACCCAGGTTCACAGCAACAAAAGTAAGAAGAACCAAGTATGGGAAGATTCTGCATCAACAGATGAATGGACAAAGAAAGGGATATTTATACACCATAGAGTACCACACTATTATAGAGCAAGACAAATTTGAGTCATTTGTAAGAAAATAAGTGCACCTGGAGACAGTTACATTAAGACACACAATTTTAAAAGACATGACAGGAAGTAGGGAAATAGGTTTTCCTTAAATAGGAAGGGGTATCAAATGATACAAAAAGGTAGTAGAAAGGAGCTACAATGATAAAAAGAAATTAGGATATGTCATGTACATGTATAACATATGCAGTGAAGGTAAACAGTATGAACTGCAAACATACAATAATGAAAAAGAATAAGTTGTAAAAAAAATAGAGTAAAAACACATGTTCTGCAATCAGAGAAATTATCATTCAAAGGGAGGGAGACGGTACCCAATTAGAATTACTTTCTCACACAGATGTTGTTTGAATAAAGTTAAATGATGTTCCAGAGCTGATGATTCAAATGAATAATCTCATTGCACACCGTATCAAAATGTATTCACATGCTTTAATTAACTTATGCACATGAAAGTAGAGAAAGTGAGTCTACATAATGAAATGTCATGGTGAAAATTTCTCTTTCATGATGGAAATAAATGTAAACCTGCAGGCTAGAATGACTATCTTTTTGGGAAATTATGTAGTGACTAAACTATTAGTTCATAATAATAATCTTTGTCTGAAGTCAATTTAGTACTTGCTTGTGAAAAATAAACAAATTGCATGAGTCACAAATTAAAGGCCAATAGATACAAACCTGAGTGTACAGAGTTCTTAGAGCCCGCTGGCCTCCTGCCGTAGCTGCCTCGGACCCTCTCACCCACTGACTGCGTCTGTGGACACTCACCCACGCAGACATGTTGAGGATCTAGTGCTCCCGAGACGACCTTGCACAGGCTTAAGAAAGCAGGTCATTAGCTCATCTCTCTACAGGCATGTGATTTTAACATCTCTACAAAGGTGAGAAGATCCCACAGGGGAGGACAGAGCTAGAGTCTTCTGTGGAGCACTTCACTTCTCTCTAGATCTTAATTTCTTCTCTCCTGAATAACAGCCATCTGGGGACAGCTGTGCTCAAACTTTCCTTGAAGTTCTCTTGTCTCATCTGTGTGAGGGATCAGAGTGGTCACATGAAGTATCTCAGCAGGTCACTCACCCATGCACTCAACTTTAGAACTTAATTGCAGATTAATCCAAATCCATGGCAGATTCATGCCAACCCATGACAGACTTCTCTGTTGTGAGAGATTCCTGGTGGCTTCCAAGAGTTCACAGTGGCTTTGAGACTCCTCACTCAGAAGTGGGAGAGGCACATGTTTCTCCTGTCTGTTCTCACATAGAGCACTTGGTTACTGGGAATTACTGGCTGTGTATTTTGTATATTCCATGATTTCCACATTTTTAGTTTTCTATTTCAAGCTGTGAGTCAAATATCAATGTGACCAATAACTGCACCAGAGGAAGCTATGGGTTGAGGTGATCACAGGCTCAGGACAAAACTGAAGATCAGACATATTTGGAGCAAACTTTGCGCTGTAAACAAGCTGCAGTTTCAGCCCTCATCCCCATCAGCGGAGGAAAGAAAAGGTTCATAACTTCTTGAAATTAAAAATAAAATATATACAACAATAATGAGATATATAATGAAATAAGACACTCTGACCTATACACAAAAGAAAATACACATGTCACTGATACCGAAATTAAAAGCCCGCAGTTTAAAACAGTTGTTGTCAACATAAAAAGATGAATGCAAACATCATGCTTCAGTAGTTGGGGTGTGGCCAAGGATTCAGCCTGGTGGTTCCAGCATCTGCTGTACAAGCACAAGGCCCCTATTTCGATCCCAGGTAACTACATACAATAGTGTAGGGCATTGTGACTCACACCCACCAGCAATTGGTACCACATATCGCAATTCCAGGTGTGGTTTCTCATGCCTGTAATCGCAGCACTCAGAAGGCAGAAGAAGCAGGAGGATTGCTGAGTTCAAGGCTAGCCTAGGCTACGTAGTGAGCTCAAGGCCAGCCTGAATTACAAAGCAAGACACTGTCTCAAAATAAAAAGTTGGGGTGTCCTTTCCTTAGGGAAGTAAATGGAAGTTTAGAAGCAGTTTATTGGCAATAAGAAAAGTAACTCTGTAATATGACAATATGAATTTTCACATGGGTTGGCCAGTGGATACTGGACACAACAAATGACTTGTTTAAAAACTTCACACAGGTCAGCAAATATCAAAATTCCGTAAAAGTGTATGAGAAATGTTTAAAAATCCACTCTTGCATTCCTGGAATGAGTACAATTTGGTAACGGTGTATGATCTTCTTGATGATTCCTGGTATTCTGCTTGCCAGTATTTTATTGAGGATTTTTGTATCAGCATTCATTAAGGAGATTTGCCTGTAGTTCTCTTTTTTGACTGGATATTTCTCTGTTTCTGGAGTAAAGGTGATGGTTCCTTCCAGAATTAAATCTGGGAGTACTTTCCCTTTTGAAAGTAAAAAGTTTGAAAAATGGTGGCATCAGCTCTTCTATAAATATCTTGTAGACTTCAGCAGTTAAACCATGATTTTCTTTGTTAGTAGGATTTGATTGCATTGTTTAGTTCACAAATTAATATTGAGATATTTTCTAATTTATACTATTTTTGTTCAACTTTGAAAGTTTATATGTGTTTAGGAATATAACCATTTCTTTAGTATTTTCCTCTTATTGGAGTGCATCAGTATATTTGTTTCTCAAATCAAGTGCTTATGATCCTCTGAATTTCTGCTGGATCTGTGGTTATTTCTTCCTTTTCACTGTTGATGGCACAGATATGAGCTTTTTCCTTTCTTTTCTATAAGGTTTACAATGGGTGTGTCAATTTTGTTTATTCTTTTGAAGAATGAAGTCCTGGATTAAATGATTTATGTATGATTCTCCTCAATTCAATTGTATTAATTTCTGCTCTAATCCTTATAATTTCCTCCCTTGGAGGAACTTTGTGTTTTTCTTCCTCCTGTTTTACTTGTAGCTTGAGGTTCATGATTACATTATTTATTTTAACACACTCTATTTTCCTAGTACAGGCACTCACTGCTATGAATTTGCCTCCTAGAACTGCTTTCATTGTGTCCCATTGATTCTGGATTTTTTGGCATTACCATTTAATTGCAAAAACAATCTAATTTCTTTTTTAATGTCTTCTGTGACTCATTAGTTGTTCAGAAGAGTGTTGTTCAATTTCCATGTGTGTGTGAGTTTCTTGGAAATATTTGATATTGATCTCCAATTTAGGGCACTATTGTCTGACAGTATACAGGGGAAAACTTCATTTCCTTTGCAATTACTTAAACATGATCTATGAATGAGCATGCTGATTTTGAGAATGACCCATGAAGAGCCAAGAAAAATGTATATTCTAATTTTGTATGGTGAAATACTCTGTAGAAACCTATGAAGTCCATTTGTCCACAAGTTTGCTTCAGTTCAAGCATTTCATTATTGACTTTTTGTACAAGTCTCCTCCTACTATTGGATTAGTACTTATCTTATTTTCACACCCATTCATATTTGTTTTATACAGTTGGATGCACTAGAATTTGGAGCATCAATATTTATAAATGTAATTTCTTCCTCTTGGTATGTTTCCTACAGGAGGATGTAGTAGTGTCCATCTTTATCTCTCTTAAGTAGTTTTAATTTGAAATCTACTTTTGTGCAATTAAGATAGCCACTTCTGCCTTTTTGTAGTTTTGTGTCATACAAAGAATTATTTTCCATCATTTTATTTTCATCCTATAGATTTCTTTCTGAATTAGATGTGTTTCTTCTATACAGCTTTCTTATTGGACGTTGCTTTTAATCCATCCTGCCAGTCTGTGTCTTTTAATTGGTGTATCGAGGAGCATACACCTACATATTAATGATTATAAGTGATATTACTGATTTATCCCTGTCTTGAAGTTTTCCTCTTGTTGGAACACTTTTTATTTGTCCTTCTCCCTTTCTGCTCAGTTTTTGGTGTTATTCAATGAGTTCACTTTGCTAAATATCATGGGATTTTGACCCTCACTGTCTTTTTCTAATATATTTAAAATTTTTAGAGTGCAGATTTGATATTTGTGAAGTAATTGAGGTGTTCTTTTTAGTGGAAATAACTAAATCCCCTTGCATTTTGAAAGATATTTTTGCAGGATACACCAATCTATGCTGGAAATTGCTTTCTTTTAGGTCTTGAAATACTTGACTCCAGGTCTCCTTGATTTGAATGTTTCTGTTGAAATGTCTGCTGTCCTTCTGATGGGCTTTCCTTTGTATGTGATTTGTTTCTTTTCTCTAACTGTTTTCACTATCTTATTCTTCTGTTGGGTTTCTGGAATCTTGATTATTATAAGCCTACATGTAGATTATTTAGATAAGAGCCACTTAAAGCCTTATATATTTCACTTATCTGCATGTCAAATGCTTTTCCTATTCCTGTGGCATTTTCTGCCATTCCTTCTGTGAACTGTTTTTAATATCTTTTGCACTATCTTCTGTTTCTTTGTAGACTCTAAGCAGTCTTATGTCATTCTTCTTTACACCATCGAGCAGCTGCTGGATTGTTTTCTCACAGTCCTTGGCTATTTTCCATAAATTATCCCTTTGTTGTTCACTGGCTGCCACTCTGTCTTCTATGTCTGGTATTCTGCCTTCACATCCCTTGATCCTCTTTCTTAAAACTGCCTTGGAGTTTTCAGTTTCACAGAAATCTGTTTGAAGCTGCTTAATGGATCCCATTACTTGTGTAAACTGAAATTCTATCATGTTCATGACCTCCAATTTGCTTTTATTATTTTAATACTAATTAAAATATTTCCTGAATTTCCTTTTAATAATAAGTAAAATATTTTTCTGAATTTCTGCTCTAATCCTGGAAATCTATTCAGGAAATCCATTCAGGAAATCACTGTGAAACCAATGATGTGATTGATCTTCACCTATACTTAATCCTAGTACATTTGTAATTTCATGCTTTATATTTAAACCTACATTTTCTATATTTTGAGTTTATATATTTATATTTTGTATTTCATACATCATGTGAAATGAGAGCCTAATTTTTGTGTCTTAAATCTCACATTTGTCAACTTTGAAATGCAAGCTTGCATGAAGGAAAACTCACCCCTACTGTTTCCAAAGCAGACAATGATTAGCTTTATTGCCTCTTCTGCCACTTACACCGCCATCCAACATTTTCTTAAACAGCACGCTTAGCATTGTTTCTCAATTCTCATGGCTCATATGATGTTTAGCATTCTGTGAATGTCCTTCCACATGAGAAAAATGTCAATTGTCTGCATGATTACTGAGCAGTATAGACTTTCAGTTTCTTTAATATTCTGGTTGCAATCAATTCTTATATTAAATCTGAATTTATCCTTATTCTTACTCTTTTAAACAATGGTGTATATTTGAATGAATGGTAGTCTTTCTTCAGATTTGAGAATAGGAAAGCTTCATACTGCTAACAGGTTGACCTTATAAAAGTTAGAGTATAGTTTCTGACACATGAAAGCAATTTATAATATACTGTATAAATTAATGTACTATAAGAAATTCTGAAAATTTTGTGTGTATTCTGTTGCTTTCAATGTTCCTGTAATATCAAAATTTTCATGCTTCCATTTTTGCTTTTAATAATAGAAAAAACATAAAAATTTAATATTTTAATTTTCATACTAATAAAGACCAAAGAGTGAAGTTAGTGCTTTTCAGTTAAGTAATTCAAGCCTTAAAATCTGAAGATTTCATTTTGTTATATTCTGCTTCAAATTTCTTAGCTTGCATTTGATTTTATGTATGTATATATAGATTGATATAGATATATTTTAGAGAGTGATATAAAGTTTGAGATTTTTCAAGAGAATGGATAATTAAACATACTACTTCCTTGTAATTTGTTGTTATCATTTAAATATGTCTAGTGAATTAACATCAGGATAATTGGGCTTTAAAATTTCTGTTAAGATTTCCAACTTTGTATTTATATACTTAATGTTAAAGTATCATTATATAAAAAGTTATAATATAGAAACATATGTATTGGGCACATGATATTAAATTATTTGCTAAAGTTGTCAACATGCTTATGAAGGATTTTTTTTTTTATTCTCACATTGGTTTTTAAAAAGTTTTCCAAAGAATCCCTAATGTCGGGGGAAGTAAGAAGAAAATGTTCAAAAGAGAAGGGAATAAGAGAGGAAAAAGACTGAAAGGGAAAGAGAAAAAAGGAAAGAGGGAATTAAAAAATGAAAACAACATTTATAAACAATGAGGAAAATAAGAGTGGCAGATAGGGCAGGGGAAGAGGGAAAGAGAAGAGTCAAGGTAGACATCAACAGGTAACAATTCCCTACAATGAATCTGTTCACTATTTACATCAAGATAACACTGAAAATTCATTAAATAGTAAAATAAAAGGGATAAAAATTTTAAATTTTTCAGAAAATCTCTGATATGAAGTTAACTGTATACATGAAAAGCATGAGAACTGACACATTAAGGTGTTAAAATTTTCTTTGTGCTTTCTCTGTACAATGCCTTCTTATCGCTTCTCTGTTCCGTGGAATATAATCATAAAATTAGTGATATAGAATTTTTTCTTCTGAGTTTTACACTCAGAAGAGCGCTACGCTATTTCAGTGGAGCTGAAGCCTCTATTTCTTCAAAGACATACAATGCTAACTTATCTGTGATATCCATATCACTCACTCATATCAATACAAATATGTTTAACAGAAATATAATGACATATACTTCAATGATCCAACAGTGATGTCGAATTTTGTCTATCTGAAAGGAAACTGTAGAGCACTCAATATCTGAACATTTCACCATCTTTTTCTATCTGGATATTAACCACCTGATCATTCGCTGTTCAGTGCTCATGAGCACTAAAGGACAGATTGTGGCATAGCTACTGCCCACAAGCATGTGGATACAATGAAACAATGGATCATTTTTCCAAAGGATTCCAACAGTGGAGAAAGTTACACAGTCCCATAGGTATATGAACATAAAAAAACTCATGAGCACCAGAATGGTCTGAGTGGCCCTTTTTTCTGGGGATACTTTTGGAGAAAGGTTGGTGCTGTGAAGATGCTGGAACTGTCTCTTGTGCCTGCACAGCAGAGTCACCATGTATCCACTGGAGAGACCCATCAGCCCGATAAAGCAGATATCCTGAACGTTCGTCAATGAAAGATAAATGTACCCACTCAAGTAACCAATGGGCCACTGAGCACAGGATTCAGTGACAAACATGAGACTGTGTGAAGTCACATTGGGGGTGGCACCAATGGAGATTATGAAGCGAACATTAAGCACCATATTAAAGAGCCATAAAAAGACAACATAATGGAGATAGTGATGTGAGGATTTATGTTTGAAATTTGCCCAACAAGAATTTCTGGGGCTGAGGATGGTGGCCTGGAAGACACTTAGCAGGCAGGTGGTGCAGATGGAAAGCCCCCTCATCACCCTGTTTACATAGATAATCAATTTACACATGAAGTCATTCCTCAAGGTATGAAGCCCAAAAGAGTCTATAGCTATGAAGCCCAGAGTTACCAGCAGCAGTATGTGAATTAGGGTCAACTGACCAATAGTCAGGTCTAGGGGCTTGGGCCTGCGCTTGAGAAGAAATGTGAGGACGTGGAACAGAAGCAGGACAGTATTGGCTATGATCCCAAGGGTGATTTGAAAGAAAATTATGTTTCGTATATCAGAAAATCTGGAAAGTTTTCTCTTTGTATTCATCTTCATGAGGTATGAACAAGCAAGGTCTGAGGAGAAAATCAAGAGAAATATTTGTCAATCATCAATCTTGGCAATCACTGTGGCTTTGTTGAAACATGTGGATTCCTCCCCATGCATCTTTTCCCTGTAAGAATTCTGGTCCATCTCACACTCTTCTGTATGCCTCACTGTGCTCTCCCCTGTCCCAGCCCTTCGCCTTGTGACCAGAGTAGGAGTTTCACTGTAGACCTCCCACAGCACCTCTGTGATAAAACCCTCACAGATCAGAGAAAATATATCCCTGTTTCTGCCACAAATTTTAACTTTCATAATCAGGCAAAATGACCTTGAATTGTCCTCTGTAGAATCTGAGTGATGTGATAGCTACATAGAAAAAGCTGTAAGTATTTGAGTAATTTGGGAGAGGAGAGTGATCTAAAAGAGGAAATAAGATCCTTCAAAGTAGCAGTTGTCTATGGGACAGCCATACACAGTGATGTCATGTCAATAACATCTTTATTCTGGTTTATTGCCACAGAAAATATTTACAAAAAAATATTGTGGCTCAGTGGGTTCTGAAATCAAGTAGTTTAATTTTATAACTATGATTTGACCTTTATCAAGTGCACTCTTTGGGAAGCCAATTACCATAAATGACACCTTACCATAAATGACGTGGTCTGCAAAACATGGATAATTATACTACTTGTTTCTAAGGATATTATGTGTCAAATGTACCAGATATTATGAAAGCCTGGCCAGGAATGAAATGCCAGTTATTATTGCCATTTTTAGACAGTTTCTCATACATATAACTGGGAAGAATGTAAACAGTTCATGATACATTCTACTGTGTCCCAGACTAAAAGAATAAGGGATATCAAAATGGGAGATGTTTAATAATATCTGAGACAGGGCCGGAGTTTAGTTCAGTGGTTCTGGCACCTGTTTTGCAAGCGCAATCCTCGGTAACCACATACAATGCTGGGTATGGAGACTCATGCCCAGCAGCAATCAGTGCCACATATCACAGTGCTGGGCGTGGTGGCTCAAGCCTGTAATCCCAGCACTCGGGAGGCAGAGGCAGAGGATTGCTGTGAGTTCGAGGCTCACCTGGGTTACATAGTGAGCTCAGGGCCAGCCTGAACTACAAAGCAAGACCCTGTCTCAAAAAAAACAAACAAACAAAAAACAATATGTGAGACACATAAAATTAATATATGTTCAATTTTACATGATTATATAGCTTTTATATTTTAGAAGATTATGCTATAAAAACCTCATGGGACTCTTTGTGTTGCATTTATTAATTATAATTAGAACCATGTCCTCCAAATTTCTCTCACTTCACTATGGTCATAGCACATGAGAATCATAAATGTAACTATATTTTCAGTAAATTCTACAGATTCACTTCTTTGGGTTTATTTATACAGCTGGCAAACATTTCACCCAGTTTACTAGGAGTTCAAGTTTTTAAGATTTCCCTAAGCATGAAATGATTTCTGTAGTGCTACATGACTGAAGTAGAAATTATATGTTACAGAACTTGTTGATAGACAATGTTTATGTCCCCAGTGTCATGCATCTACCTGGCCTATATCAGCCTTTAAAAACCTATATTTTCATGGTCCTAACTTGGTAACATGCTTATGAACACACATTCTCATAGATTCATTATCTCAACATCTTAGATTAAACTACATTCATAGCAACTTGGAACATATATTTTATAAGTTTCAGAAATAAATCTGAAATCTTTAGGCACAATTAACATTAATCAAAAAAACTCAAAGATATGAAAGGATATGATCTAAATGCTATGGAAATTTTGATTTTTAAAAACAAATATGTAATAGTTTTTTTTGTTTGTTTTTGTTTTTTTGAGACAGGGTCTCGCTTTGTAGGTCAGGCTGGCCCTCAGCTCAGCCTCAAACTCACATCACAGCAATCCTCCTGCTTCTGCCTCCCAAGTGCTGGGATTACAGGAGTGAGCCACCATTTTGGACACTGTGGTATGTGGTACTGACTGTTGGTGGGCATGAGGCACCATGCCCAGCATTGTTGTATATGGTTACCAGAGATTGAACCCAGGCTCTTCTGCTTGCAAGACAGATGCCAGAACCACTGAGCTAAATCCCTGGCCCAAAAGTTAACATTTTTACAAAGCACAATTAAAGGAAAGTTATACAGTTTTTGGCATTCACACAGCTAGCACATTAAATTTTGGTTGCAATCTGTGTTAAGAGGGAATGATAAAAAATACTTCTTTGGTTCCCAGGTGTCTCTGGCTCTTGTGGGTCACATGCTTCCACTAAGCATCGCCCTCCATGAATTTCTTGGTCTTTCATATACTTATAAATGGCAGACATCTATTTCGTGGAAACATTTCATGTACATTACAAAATATATCTGGATAACATTTTAAAGGAATAATGTGAAATTGGTACATAATAATATCTAAATAATATTATAGGAAATCACATAAAAGTAAAATATAAATCACAAACTTGTCCTGCATGATTTTTCTACAAAATTCTAGCTTGCTTTCATTCTGCTTTTGAAAATTGAGTGTGGAAAACTGAGCTTGTAAAATGGCTCAAGAAGCACATATGAATGACAACAAGCTAAGGGATAGACCTATATTATTTTTTGCCTTGAAATTGGCTTAGAGAATGACGATCCTAGAAGTATGAAAGACTGAGGTGGTAGATGTGTTCTGATGCTCCAAATTTACTCAACATTCAGGCTATTAAGAGCCATCTAGATCCTTACCTCAAGCTGGCAGAGCTTCTTTAGAGCAGAAACATCTCCTTTCCTTGGAGCCTCAATACGGTCAAGTGTTGCACTCATGAGCATCTACTTACTTATGCTCTTGGTTTCAATGCAGGATCAGAAAGATGGCAGAAAATAACTATCCAGCCATCTCCAAACTTCATGGATCACAATCAACTATATTAGCAACACACACACCAAAAATCTTTCCTTCTATTTGTCTCTAGAAGTTATACAGAGAGGTACAAAGCTAATTCTATGGTGATATTTTTTTAAACCTATGTTCTGGGAAATGTGACAATGGAAACATGCTAACAGAAATTGCTCCCTCCCAGCCGCGTCTTGTTCAGCCAATGCCTGCCAGGCTCAGCACAGGTTAGGGAACCAGAGGACAGGACATCAGCTTCTTCTATCCAAAAATGACCTAGAAGACACTCCAAAATACAGCTCTTAGAACTGACTATGCTGAGATAGGACCTACCTCACCCAAAATCTCAACACTGGAATCTCACGTTTCAAACTGGATATAATCAATTTCCCTAAAGGAGATTTTAGGTTAACAAGCAAATGAATTTTTCACAGAGCATATAAGCTGAAAGAAGATTCTGCCACAAGTCATATTCTAAGAAAGACAAGAAACACCAGGTGTGCCAGTCATGGAA
>PVIR01028938.1:0-21522 GCA_004026965.1 Petromus typicus | reverse complement strand
TGTGATAGATACATCCTGAGTCCCAGAGCTTCATCTATAAATATTTGATGTAATCTTTTTTTTCAGTGTTTTAAATGCAGACTGATGTTGAAAGCCAAATCCTAGCAGATGACTAGCATTTTTTTCCTGCCAGATGACCTTGTTTTTGTAAAGCCCATGATTAAGTGGTCTCCGAAGATTGCACGGTGGAAACTGGAACGTTTATTATCAGCGTGTCTTTATTTCTGTCAACTGGAATGGTTTCTCATGTGCAAACAAAACCAAGCACGTGAGTAACTGGAGAACGGAGACTGTTACAACATGACGTCAGCCTCACCCCAGCCTGAGTTTCCGTGTTGAGATAACCTCAGTGTTTTTACTGAACACTGCATTTAAATTCAGGAACAGGTGTATACAAATAAAATACTCCCATAATGAGCGGCGCTGGCCATGGCACCCGGGGCCTCACATGTTCAGGAAGCCCTCAACCACTGACACACATCTCCCACCCTTAAAACTCGTGCCTTTCACTGCTGGGATTTGTTTGGGAACAAAGTTCTACTCTCTGAGAGTTTGAAAACTACTGCCTGATGTCTGTACATCCTGATTCTCTGAGCCACACACCAGGGAAAGTTCCGACTGGGAAAGCACCTTCTACTATACTGTAATGTTTTCCTTTTGTTTTTTGAGACAGGGTCTCGCTATATAGTTCAAAATGGTCTTGAATTTACTGTGGAGGCCAGGGTGGCCTCCAGCTCATGGTGATGTTCCTGCCTCAGCCTCCTGAATGCGAAGGTTACAGGCATGCACCACCACACCTGGCCTGTTCTGTGATTTTGTATTCGGGAAAGTCAGTAACACAGGTGTTCAGATGCATCCTTAACTTGGCATGTGGGTAACTTACAGAAGTGTCCAAGAGAGGCTTCGAGGACAGAGACTTTACAGGCTGCACAGCAGTACCACCCTGTGAGTCTGCACACAGGCAGCCCTCTTACTTGCCCAACGTGTTCACTTTGTCTTTGAGAATTTGAGTAACTAGCTTCAGAGGTAGCACCATCATCAGTTAGAAGTGAGCTGCTCACCAGCCCGTCATGAAGGAAAACTAAGAAAGTGTGCCAGGTCAGAGTAACTGAGAAAACCTCCCAGTGGTGCTTAACCATGAAGTAGCATTTAGAAGTGTTTAGTATTCTAGGATGTGCGTTGGCTGCCCTGCCCGAAATCCAGTTGAGCAGAAGTCAGACAGTCCAACGACGTACAGCCTGCACACCGCCCTTAGCCTTTACAGATGTTGCCTTCTGTGCCTGTGGGTGACGGTGGCTCACAACGGCCTCTGCCCTTTGTGTTTTAGACATGAGGGTCTCGATGATTACATTAGGGAGCAACTTTTGGCTTCTGTAAAGTGTCACTGAGTGTTTCAAAGGCCTGGGTGCTCATTTGGCTCGAGTTAGTTTCCAGGAGCTGGACAGAATCAGGACAGACAGAACAGTGTCCCTGGACCCTGGGCAGCTGGCCCATAGGAGCCCATGGGGCACCCCCGCTGCCCTCCGCATCTCTGCTGGGAACCAGGCTGGGTGCCCTCGTTTGGGCTGACCTCTCCCGCAGCCCTGGGTGCTCCCCTTTCCTGTCCCCGTGCTCGCCAGGCCTGTAAACGTCCCTCCGCGTGGGAGTTTTCATTCTCTGGCCCCACACTGGCAGGGGCCTGCGGCTTCCTCCCATTCTCCCCGAGCCTCCTTTGGCTTTCTCTTTTCTGTGACTTCCACTTCCAGCCTGTCCAGATCTTGCCACTTGGGTCGCAGGGCAATGTTGAGGGCACATGAGCCCTGTGGGGCCTCCTGGGTCAGCTCCCCGTCACTTTATTCACTGCAGTCTCCGGCCTGTCTGCCTCTGCTGAGACAAATGGCTGGAGCTGATTTGGTGGGCTGTGACCTCACCCTGACAAGGCCCTTGTCTGCTCACCCCATGGCCCGGGATGCCACAGGAAGCCAGTGCTAAGCAGGCTGGCCCGGCTGGCCCCCCAGCCCTGCTGGCCTCATTCCCGGCTGTGCTGAAAGGAAGCGGTCTGTGTGCCGAGCCTATTGAAAGAAAGAAACCTCAAAAGTAGGTTAGAACAGACAGCTCCCTTGGGGACTGTGCGCCCAGGAGCGGGGCCTCCTACTCTGCTCCTTGGGGTGTTAAAGAGGCAGCAGAGAGAGGCACAGCCACAGAGCGAAAGGGGGGACACCAGGGGAGCAGGAGGTCAGAGGCCCATCGACCCCGGCAGGCCCGGCCCCTGCTTCAGCACCCCAGGCAGCAGGTGGCACAGACCCACCGGGTATCCAGGGCTAGCACTCGGCTGGGTGCTGGTGTCCAGAGCGAGTGTGCCCACTCTGCTCTGTCCGCACGCAGGAGCTCTGCGGGCAGTGTGCGGGTTGTGACTGGAACGGATGACAGAACAGTGGGGGTGGCTCTGGGCTCCTGCTGGGCATCTGGGGGCCGCTGCTTTGCTCACAGGTTACACAGTGAGCCTCCCATGAGGTGTCGCTGTCACCCATCTTCCAGGCAAGGTCACGGAGGCCGAGTCACTTGTTGGGGCCATGGAATTGAGAGTCTCAGGCCCTCTGGCTGGGTGGACTCTGTAGCAGGAAGCTGGCTGAAGTCCAAGCCCGGGAGGACATGGCCTTGTTCAGTCAAGCTGTAAGGCCAGCTGTCCCCAGATTCAGCCTCATGCCAAACTGCCCGCGCTGTGGCATTGCTCATTGGTCTGACCCCACCACCCTATCTCTTCACGAGGTTCCCCTGGTCTCAGCGTTGAGGGGAACTTCCCAGACAGGGCAGGGGGAAGGTCTGCAGAAGATGGGACCTTCCTGTAGTCAAGCTTGCTATAGAAATGCTGAAGAAGGGCCGGGGAGTTAGCTCAGTGGTTCTGGCGCCTGTCTTGTAAGCGCAAGGGCCTGGGTTCGATTCCCTGGTAACCACATAACAATACTGGGTGTGGAGACTCACGCCCTGCAGCAACCAGTACCACATACCACAGTGCCAGGCTTGGTGGCTCACGCCTGTAATCCCAGCACTCGGGAGGCAGAGGCAGGAGGATTGTGATGTGAGTTTGAGGCTGAGCTCAGGGCCAGCCTGAACCACAAAGCGAGACCCTGTCTAAAAAAACCTAAAAATAAAAAAAAAGAAAAAAAAAGAAATGCTGAAGAAAAGCTGGGCACCGGGAATTCCAGCACTTTGGGGAGGCTGAGGCAGGAGGGCTACAAGCTGAGTGGAACAGCTGAGAGTGACAGCCTGTCTCAAACTAAAAATTTAGAGACGATCTGAGGATGTAGGTCAGTGTACAGGCCCTGGGTTTAATGCCCAGTACCAAAAAAAAAAAAAAGGAAGGGTAGGAAGAGAGCCAGCAAGTGCGTGAGGGAGGAAAGGAAGAGAGAAAAGGAAAAAGAAATGCTTCAGCGCTGAAGGTGTGCCCTGCGGCAGCCTCAAGGCCACGGCTGGGGGGTTGTGTGGCGTTTTGGAGGCAGCCCCAGGCCAAGCAGAAGGGCGTGTCTGGTTGGAGCGCACTAGGGAGCAGGGATCAGTCTGGTCCTCCACATCTCCCGCCTGTCAAGAGTGAGCCAGAGGGTTGGGGGAGGGGCAGCCAGTCCGGGGCCATCGGGAGGCTGTGCTTCCCCACCCAGGGCCCTGTGCTTCCCCACCCCATGCCCCGCAGCAGATCCTGGTTCCTCCAGGGTTGTCGTGCAAGCTTGGGCATGGTTAGAACTAAATCCGTTTGAAATAAATCAGACACGCTGGCTTAAATATCGCGTGGTTTCTCTTTCATGAAAAACTCAAAGTATAAAGAGCAAAGGCAAACCTATGAGGGAGCAGGGAGATCTTTTTCAAATGGGAAAGGGAACAAGCGATGGAAGGAGGACAGAGAGGAGGCAAAGGGGATGAAAGAAAGAGAACTGAAAGAACAAAATAGAAATAGAGCTTTTGCAAACTGGAAAGGGACCACGAGAAGGAAGGAGCAAGGGACGATCGGAAGGGTAGGAAAAAAGAGTTCAGATGTGTTATGTGCAGGTGTCCACTCCCCACGATAAGTCATGTAATCAGTATCTCACAGGCTCAGTAATAAAGCTGAGTGAGACTTGGAAACAAAGTTTGGGATGGAATTGCATCCCCTCCACCCCACCCCACCCCGACGTCTCCCCTGGGCCCAGAAGGGGACTGGTTACCCTGAATTGTGGTCCCTTGCACTGCACAAAGCGAAAAGGAGAGTTCTAGTTTCTCTTCCCACTAGCAGCCTAACAAAGCTCTCCAGGATAGGCGTGCAGCTTCTCAGACCTCAAGTTTTCCCGGCCTAGAGCCCTGTCGAGGTCTGAGCTGCCTTTCAGAGGGCGCCTCCTGCCCGTCCGCGGGGACACAGCTCCCTCCAGTGGCCGGATGGTGAAGTTCGGCCGCCGGCTACCAGCTTCACAGCAGTCAACTGCCTCAATCTTTCATTCTTTATTATACAAGTATGTATTTCTCATGCATTGCTGTTGGAAGCGAATTGGCATAACTTCTCTCACCAGAAACTTAACAAGATTCTATCAGAATTAAATCTGGACATACTCAAGACCAAACAACGCCCTTTCTACAAATATATCCAGGGCAGATTGGATTTTTAAAAAATGGAGACTTAACCTTCTCTTCCACGGTTCTGTCACTCCCTACCAAGGTGTGGACTCCGTTTCCCTCCTCTAGAAGCTGGTGATCCTGCTTCACGTTCTCATTGCCTGGCTGCCTGCCTGGGTGAGGCGAGACCTGCAAGGTCTGGCTGTCAGTTCCTGGGCCTGTTCCTGGAGGCAGCTGCCACACGGTGGGGACACTTAGGGTTAGTGCAAGGACCGCGGGCACGGTTCTCCCTGCGCGGCCTGCGTGGCTCCACCCACGGAGACCTGTGCTGACCAGTGGTCCCTCCACTGCCCAGCCACAGGGCTGACCTCTGCCTGCTTAGTCACAGACTCGTAAGAATGTCAGGTTATTGCTATACAGCTTTACTAACTGCCACAGGTGCATATTTTGGGTGTATTTGTACATGGACATAATCACATATTCATCCCAGCATTGCTTGAAATAGCAAAAGACTGGAAACATTCTACTCCGTAAGCAACAGAATATTGATTAAATTATAATGGCTACACAATGGTATTCTCAGAAATTGCAGAAAGAATGAAGATGATTTTTATGAATCTTTGTGATCTCCAAGATAAACTATTAAAATGGGAAAAGGAAAGTGTGGGAAAATGTGTGTATAATTCATGAGATTGTTTTTTAAAGAAGAAAAATTATAGTCACACATCACTTAATGCCAGGCACACATTCTGAAGCATGTGTCATGACATGATTTGTTGTGGCAGCTACACCAGAATGTACTCACACAAAGCTGGAGGATGTGGCCCTATCACAAGTGCTGTTGACCAGGGCAGGTATGGTCAATACAAGGTGCGTGTGACTGTGGCCAGAGAGAAACAGCACCACACAATTTTCAGTGAATGTTTTTTATAAGTTGGGATGTGCCCCAATATAATTAAAACTATGTTAGTAAGGACATGAATGAGTAACATAGTCATTTATTGTATTCTGCCCTCTCTGTAACTGAATGTGCACCTCTGCAGGTATGTTTACACCAGTATCTCCCAGCACGAGGGGCGTTATGCAGCGCTCAGCTCCACTACCGCACAGGCCCCCCTCCACGCGTAGTCCGAAGTGTCACCACATGGCATGTGATATCTGTGTCAAAAGTTTCCTGATTATCGTGAAACATAAAAGGCCTCTTTGGTGTGCTAGAAAGGCAATGGAGATGACAGACATTGTGTCTGCTCATCATCATAAAGGGTATCCTAATTCCCAACTGGTAAGATGTGACAATGAAGCATGTGCTGTAATATCAGGGTCCCCCAGAGAATCAGAGGCAGAGAGAGAGAGAGAGAGAGAGAGTATATGTCTTAAATTTATTATGATGCCATAGTTTATATGGCAGTGGAGCCATATATTTTCCCTTTAGTGAGCTGGAAAGCCAAGAAATCCAATGATATTCCACCCCAAGGGCAGAAAATGAGATTGATTTGTTGTCCAGTGCAAGTGAGCAAGCAGGAAGAAGACGAGTCACATGGCTTCCTTTGTCCAGGCCTTCAGCAAACTGGCTGATGTCCATGCCCATTGGGGAGGGTCACCTGCCTTACTGGGCCCGCCAGTTCAGACTGGTGCCCTCGCAGGCACACCCAGAAACAATGTTCCACCTGCTTAGACCATTTGATGGCAAACAGCAAGCATGCCAGCTCGGTATAAAGCCAGGAAAGCGATCATGGGGCCCACAGCTTCCTCTAGCCTTAATCACTCCCTAGAAGCCCCACCTCCAAAAATCACTGACTTATGAATATGGGATTCAGTTTCCAATATATTCAATTTGGGGGACATCCTAAAGCCACAGCATGCAGGCACCCAGGGATTCAGTGAGGTGGATGCAGAACTGACCACCGCAGTGGTAAAGGGTCAGGGTTCTGGGGTCACATCACTTAGCTGCAGATCCATGCCCTTAGTTACTTGAGTGGCCAGTTTTCATCTTCTTATCTTCCAGTGGTGCACTTCAGGGCTGACCGCCAAAGGTCACTCGGCACCAGGTCTGTACAGTGGCCTGTCTCATATTAAGTATTTTAAGTTTATCTTCTATTTTCATGTTTTTGTTTATGTGAGTCTCCTCTTTCTCGCTCTCCCTGTCTTTTTTGGTTAGTTTTACTTACAAGACTGTCTATATTCTGACTGTCTTCGAAGAGGCAAATCTGAGTTTATTTTCTTTATTTTTGTATTACTTAGCCCGTTTTGTTTCTCCTGCCCTGATCTTTGAGGCCTTGTTTGCCTGAATATTCTTATTTATTTTTGGAGCTTAATGATTTAGAACTTTAACTCATTTGTTATTTTCCTTGAACAGATTTAAAATTATAATTTTACCTATAAATACAGTGTTCACTGTGTCTTACAAATTTTGACATGTAGCACTTTTATAAGGATTATATTAAAATGCTTTATAATTTTTAAATTATTTATCTTTATTCTGAAGATTTCTTAGTCATATTTTTCTTTCTTTTTCCTACACAGGATTTATATAAGTTGATCCTCCTTAACATTTTATATAAAATGAAGATGCCTTAATGGTGATAATCATGTGGAATATTGTGTTGAGACTTATTCCTTGGCCTTGCATGTAGCCATAGTTACCAACGTGTTATGTGCACTGAAAACAATACATATTTTCTCCATCATCTAATTAACCACACTATTAGACAATTAATTAAAATGTTTGTGCCTTTGGTGATGTGTCTGCTGGACCTATCCATTTCAAAGAGAATATTTAAAACTTTCCGTGCCATTTCTTATAATCTTATTTATAATCACCTTTTCTTCCTGATTTTTAAACTTTTGGCTTTAAAACAGTTTTGATCCCTCTGTGATTCATATCTTGATGTTTCCCTAAACAGTGAGTTTTTTTGTTTTGTTTTGATTTTTGTTTTTTGAGACAGGGTCTCGTTTTGTGGTTCAGGCTGGCCCTAAGCTCAGCCTCAAACTCACATTACAGCAATCCTCCTGCCTCTGCCTCCCGAGAACTGGGATTACAGGTGTGAGCCACCACGCCCGGCACTGTGGTATGTGGTACTGGTTGCAGCTGGGCGTGAGTCTCCACGTCCAGTATGGTAAGTGGTTACTAGGGATCGAACCTGGGTCTTTGCTCTTGCATGACAGGCACCAGAACCACTGAGCTAACTCCCCGGCCCCTTTTATAAGTTGCACATTAAGGGCTTTGGAGATGGAAGCGGATCCTGGAGGCGTGCTGCTCTTTCCTAGTCCTGGGAAGATGTCGCGAGCAGCTCCTGTGCCATGCCGCTGTGCCTGCCCTCCTGCCACAGAACCAGCAGAGCATGGACAGAAATCTCTACACACTGAGGCCAAAATGGATCTTGTCTTCTTTGACTTGTGATGCATGCTGAGTATTTTGCCTAGCAGCAAGAAAAATGAAAGTTCAGTGACAATCTTTAAACATTTTATTTATTTATTTATTTTATTATTTATTTATTGCTCAGGACCTAGCACTTGCCAAGCAGATGCTCTGCCACTGAGCTAAATCATTGAGACTTAAAAACATTTCAAACTTAGCCTTTTAAATATTTCTTGTGCACACAAATGCATACATATATTCAAATTGTACAAAATAGTTTTATTTCTAAATAACACTTTATCTAATATTATTATTTTAAAACATTCAAAAGATTAATAACACTTCCTTTAATTTCTAATGATTTTTTAAAATTGTGTGTGTTGACATATGACTTTCTACTTTTATTTAGATGTTCATCTGATCTTTTCACTTAATCTGTTAACCCAAGATTACATTATTTTTATAATATTTTCCTTAGAAGTTTTGTATTTATGTCCATATGGGTTATTATTCTACAATTTTCTGTTCTTAATTTATTTTGAGATTTTTGTTTTCAAGGATGTGTGGGCCTCATGAAATAAACAAGAGAGTATCTTTGCTCTTTCCTCTTCTGTAGGTTATGTATAAAACTGAAATTTGGGATCCAAATCTAGACTTCTCTTCATAGAAAGGGTTTTTTATTTGAAGCTGATTTAATTTCTTTAATGACTACAGGACATCTCAAGGACTTTATTTCTCGCTAAGTCACTACTGATACTTTATCTTTGCCCAGACGTTAGATTCCTTGCTGTGGGCTCAGCGCTTCCCTCCAAAATACACGCTGAAAGCAAAGAGTAATCTGTACTATACCCATATGAAAAGGGGCAGCTGTGGAGAAAATAATGCGAGGCTGAGAGCAGAGCCGGGAGTCGGATGAGCAGCTTTCTAAGAAAGACTGAGGCCTCTTTCCGCAGAGTGAGGATGCGGACGTGGCAACAAGCTGTCAGCGGTGCCCCAGAGGTACAGCCCGCTCGGTCTGCGGGTGCCTGAACCCCGGCTTTCCGGCCTCCTACTCAGAAACTGATTCCTGTCATTTGTAGGCCACCCAGGAACTTCTTCTAAATTAGAGGGAAAAGTTGTTTATCGTACTCCTTAATTATCTTTTTGACATCTCCTTGTTCCATCTCTCTCTCTCTGTCTCTCTCTCCATCTCCCCCCCACCTCTCCCACCAGAGGCTTCTCAATTTCACTGTTTTTTTTTTAAACCATGTCTTTAGCTCTCTATTATACGCTTGTTTTAATTTCATATATTTTTGTTCTGTATTTTATTATTTCCTTCCTTTTCTTCTTTAGATTTATTTTGCTCTTCTTTTTCTAGGTTCATGAGATAGAAGCTCAATTTATTATTTTTCTTTCTTCTCTTCCAATATGTATATTTTATGGCTATGGGTTTCCTACATGCTGCTTAATTAAATTCTGTAGCTTCTGATATGTAGATTTTTAAGTAGGACTTTTCAAGACAGTTTCTAACTCATATCTGTGAAGTACTTAGGAACATAATTTTTCCTTTCCAAATGAATGAGAATTTTCTACTTATCTCTGTTTTTTATTTCTTGCTTTAAGGCACTAAATATGAAATTTGATAAGATTAACTGTATTATATGGCCCAGTTTTTAAAATAGTGTATATATATAAAATTATTGCATAAAATATTTTTGTATCTGTCCATATATATACAGGTTTTTGCATTGCTGCCTTCTTAATCCTTACTACTACTTTTAATCAGAAAGGGTATTTTTAAAAGCCCACTAAAACTTTTGACAAGTAGCTGTTCGTGTTTATAGTTCTGAGAACCTTTGCCTCATGTGCCTCATGCTTGTTATTAGCATTTGTACTTCGCTCTCCATGGACGTGCTGCCTACTGGGCACACACATAGTAGGTGCTTTCTCTGTGATGCCTACTGTGTTAGTCAGCTTCCCAGCACCGTGACCACAAGCCTGAGATAATCCATTTACACCAATGAAAGGTCGTCCTGGCTCCAGACGCAGATTTCAGGCCACGACGCCTTGCTGTGGGGCCTTGGGCCAGTGGTGGGCGGCACTCGTGGTGGAGCTCACAGAGAGCGCGCTGTTTACCTCACGGCCGCTGGAAGCAGGGAGAAGGGACCTGAGGACAGTATCTCCTCAGAGGCCTGTGCCCAGGGATCTCAGTTCCGGCCACTCAGCTCTTCCAGGGCCCCCTACTCCCCAAACCTTCAACATACAGCCTTTGGGGGGCACTGAAGATCCAAGCGATTATAGCTGTGGTGCCTGCCACATCTGTGCAGAGCAGATGTTCCCCAGAATGCTGACTTCGGGTGTCCTCACAGCCACTTGAAGGGGCAGGTGTGCACAGCGGCCCCCTTCTTGGGTGAAGAATTTGCTGAAGACTCAAACAGCAAGGAGCCTCCCTGGCCTGGGGCCTGAACAAGCAGCTCACTCGGGAATCTGTTCTCTCAACTACATGTGCACATCTTACTTGTGAATAAATGTCTATGTTATGCCATGAGCTTCTTCCTACAGTTTTCTTTGCTTTCAATCTGGTTTTCTCTAATAGTAATAATGTGTTGCTAGCTTTCTTTTAATTAACACTTACTTGGAATTTTTTTTGTCCTTTTACCTTCAAAAGTCTGTCTCCTTGTGCTTTAGATATATTTTTCATTACAGCTTTGTGGGTTTTTTCGTCCATTCTGATAACTTTTGCATGTTCGTGGGAAATATCCAAGTTGGATGTCACTTACATGCATTGGTTTCAGCTAAAAGGTAGGCTGTGCTTTCTGTCCTTCCTTTCTTTTTCCCCTTTTCTTTGGATTGATTTTTTAAAAATAACCATTCTAATTTTTCTTCAACAAATTGGGAATGTACATATTTTTTCTATTTTAGAAACCATTACTCTAAGAATTACAATAGGACGCTTAATTTTTCAAAGTCTAAAGTTCATTGGTGATTTCCCTAGGGGTAATGAACATGTGTGTTAACAGCCGTGTGGCACACAGGAGAAGGAAACGCGTGTCAGCTCTCCAAGAGGAAGACAGAGGGGCCGCCGGGTGCGGCCTGCACTCTCCGGCCTGCAGAGCGAGCCAGGGCTCCATTCCTTCCCCAGACACAGCGCCACCCGCTGGCTGCGGCGGGACCAGGTGCCTTTCCTCACAGTTCTGAGCACAGGAAGTGCGGCCGAGTGCCACACAACTCTGTCGACCAGGTGGGCTCTCTGGGCAAGTGACAGACACCTCCTCTGTGGGTCCTCACGTGGCAAAGAGAACAGACACTCCCTGCTGTCTTTCCTCCTAAAGACACTAATCCTTTATTGAGTTGCCACCCTCACACCTCATTTTAACCTCATTGCTTCCCTCAGTCCTTGTCTCCTCATACTTTGAGGTCAGAGCTCCTCCCTTTCTCCTGCCCCCCCTTCCTCCCTCCCTCCTTTCTTGCCTTCTTTCTCCTCTGTCCCCTCGCCTCTGTTTTTCTTTCTGTGTGTGTCTGCAGAATGAGCCTAGGGCTTTCATTCTGTGCTACATCAACACCCTTTTCTTTCAGTTTTTACTTTGAGACAGACCCATGCTAAGTCACTGAGTTGCCCGTGTTGGACTCAAACTTGGATCCCTGAGCTTCAGTCTCCTGGACTGTCAGGACTGATCTTCCCACCCTTACCCCAACTAAGCATGTTTGTCCTCATTTTTGCTAATCTCACAAGGTGCAATTGCTTATTATAAATGGTATTCTTTTAGATTTAGCCCAATATTTGCATTATTTTTGTACATCACTGAAGCCAGCTCTGCCCAGACACTTAGGGAGTTACCTCAGGCCTCAATCTTCATTCCTGCAAAATGGGCATGTTTAGTACAATTTCCTAGTGCTACTAGGAGAATTACAAGCACTGCATCTAAAATGCTTAAAATCATGCCAAATGCACAAGGGTCACTGCAACTAGATTGAGGACAAACCCTGGGAAGCAGAGTGCCACATGCTTGTGGTTAGAGCTCAGTGCTGAGTCAGTGCCCCCAAGCGGCACTGAGGGATGGAGAGGGTCTAGGCCTGGCTCCCTGACAGCAGATGCACAGCGTAATACAGCCACAACCTTTCCTTTGAAACTACCTGGGGACAACACGCAGGTTGCCTGTATCCTTTCTTTCCCGGATGTAGAACCTTGACTTGTCCAGGTGTGAGGAGCAATGTGTTCGGCCTCAGGGAAGGAAGCCCGTTATCTGCACCAGTGCTGACGCGGTGGCTTAAGGTCAGGGTGGTGGTTTACGATCTGAGCCATTGCGCGATGCTTTAGCAAGGGGAAGTGGGAGGAAGTTAGCTTGACGTTCTTGGGAACGGCTTCATTTCCTGCGCAATTTGGAGGTGTGTGAGAAGCACAGCAGTTCCACTGGCTCACCCGCCTGCGCTGGAGGCTGCTCCGGCTCTCGGCAGTAGCGCAGTGTGCACAGCCCCAAGGCATCCGTGTCTAACAGCAGCGGGTCTGGCCGTGAACTTGCGAGCGGATAAAACACCGGTCCTGTGGCTCCTGACAAGAGCTGCATAGCGCTGTGCTGCGGAGTCTGCTGATCCGCGCAGGAGGACACGGCCTTGCCCTTCTGATGGCTTCTCCAAGGGAAGGCTCTTTCCTGCACTCCGCTGTGTCTGTGGAAGCTGGTATGGGCGGACTGACCCCGGTGTGCCTGGCGGTGAGCCTCGCCGCCTTCATCCCGATCGGGAACCTTGAAGCCTGCATGGGCCCAAGTTTCGGAGGGTTCAGATTTTCATGATATTAGTTTTTGGTGTCTGGAAGCTACTCTTCTGCTCTTTCCATATATCACAGCTAGACCCACTTCGTGGCTGTCAAGGGGCAGGGCACAGAGCACACGTGTGGGTTTCATGAATCACAGGAGATTGTCTAGACACAGCAGGTGCAGCATCTTTAAGGTCCCTTGACGTGTGTGTGTGTGTGTGTGTGTGTGTGTGTGTGTGTGTGTGTGTGTGTCTCAACTCAGAACTTAAACTGAACAATATCTCCATCCCTTTAAAATTATTTATTTTGAGACAGTCTTACCAAGTTGTTACATTGCTGAGGCTCGGCTTGAACTTGTGATTCTTCTGCCTCAGGCTCCCAGAGTGCCAGAATGACGGCATGTCTCACGTCTCGCTTCTGGGCAGAGGCCGGAATGGCGGCCGCCTCCGTGGCCAGCTCCGCAGCACCGTCTCGGTCTCGGAAGCTCGGCCGCGCTGCTCCTCCAGCCTGTTACACACTCATTCTCCCCCCAGCTAATAGCTCTTCGTGAAGCCTCGGCCTCGGTTACCTGGGTGGGTCCTGCTCATCTGCGACTGCACTCCAACCAGCACACCACCGTGGAGCACAACATTCGGATCCCCTGAGCTGCTTGACTGGACCTGGAGTTCGAGAGACAAGTGGGGGTGATGGACGTGTCCTGGTAACTTCTACCCTCTGTCAGCTCCTCCCACAGCCCCAGAAAACAAATACTGGTTCCCTCAGGTCCCTTTTTATTTCTTTTAGGGGTGAGAGAATTAAGTCATATTTTATTCTTAGACACAAAAATAACTGTCACTGTAGAAGACGCATAAAATAGAAACTGATAACATGGAGAGAAGGAAATCCATCTCCAGCGGGTTTTCAATAGAATTCCGCTGTTCACACTGCGAGTGGCTCATAATTCTTTTATTCTACCCTCTCTCTGAATTTTTAAATTTTAAAAATAAATATTTTAATATTTTTGAGGTAAAATGCTATCTCTTTCTTGTTAGATAGAAAAGGCTGCATAACTGTAGGTATAAATACTACTCGCGTTCCTTCCTAACCTAAGTGTGCCTTTCCATAGTGTTACCCATGTTCGAGCGGAGCAACCACTACCGTTGCTGGTGGCTGAAATTCTACCTTGAACAGCTGACACTCTGTCTTCATTAAACGATAACTCATTTCCCCTCCCCCGGCCCAGAGACGCCCCCATTTTTTCTTTGTCTTCATGTGTCTGATTTATGGACTTCCCCAGGAGGAACTGTACAGTATTTCTCTGGCTTTGTGCATGTAGCACACCAAGTCTGAGCTCGTTTGCTCTTGTTTTATCTCAGAAGTGTTACACTGTAGGCAGAAGAAGCGTGGGACCTGTTAGACGGCAGGATTTCGGTCCTGTCTCCACCCTTTCTGGTTGTGTGACTTTGGAAGATTTACTTCACATGCCTGGGCCTCAGTTTCCCCAGAATTAAAAGAACACTATTCAGCTGACTCCCTTACCATCAGCATATTGCAGGTATACAACCCACAGCAACTGCCTGACACTGCAGGTGGCACTGTGCCCTTATATACTGTGCTTTTTCTCTGTGCATTCCTTCCTATGACTGAGTTAATGTATAAATCAGGCTCAGTTATAGATTAACAACCATAATCAAAACAATAGAACAATATAACATTAAGCTATAATAAACTTGTGCGCATGGTCTCTTTCTCACATTGTTTTATTGGAGGGTGTTCCCCTCTCTTGGGATGATGTGAGGAGAAAATACCACCATGGGAAGCGGAAGGGAGGTGAAGGATGTAGTCGTGTCCTGGTGTCAGGTGATCAGTGACCTTCTGAGAACAACATGGCACGACAAGGACAGCTGCTTCCTTTCAGAATGGCAGTGTGAGATTTCATCATGCTACTCAGAATTGAATGTGATCTAAAAGTGATGCGTTGTTTGTTTCTAGAATGTTCTGTGGGATATTTTCATAGCATGGTTGACCTCTAGTGACTGAAACTGCAGAAAACAAAACTGCTGATAATGGGACATTAATCTCCTAAGGTTTCGGGGAGGGACAACAGACATGGGGCGCCTGGCCTAGTGCTTGACTCCTAACAGGTCGTGAAAAGCTAGTTAAATCCCTTCTTTCCCCTTCCTGGAGACACAGGATCACCAAGGGCTGCAGACTCCAGGGCCACATCCTGCCTCCTGCTTCCGAGTGGGGTTTTCTGTTTCCCACAGCCAGCCACCCTGTTTTTACAGAGAGCTTGGACCCTTTCTATGCCTACAGCATGGCGTGTGCAAAGGGCTGCGTTTGCCTTTTGAGAGTGTTTTTAACATGAACTGTCTGCTGTGTTCTTTTTTCCTTTTAGTCTCTCATTTAAAATGCAGTGCTAACAAAATATTTTTGGCATAGTAAGCATAATATATTGAGAGGCTTTTATAAAGGATTAATGTAACTTGGAATCCAATTAAGAGTAAGAAAGCAATTCCTGTTAAGATTCCAAATTATGCTAGGCAGTGTGATTTTATGATGATTAGGACAAGCGAACAGCAAGAAAGCTGGCTTTCCTTGGTATAACATAAACTTGGTATTATGATCATTTAAACTCATCTGTGGTTATTTTTCCTTTGTCAGGCAAGAGGCCTCCATTAATGTAAAGAGGTACCCTTGGTGCCCTGCTCCGAGTTCCCAGCATCGACTGCACAAAAAAATGCTACTGAAGAGGCCTGTTTTGCCTGCCTGTTAGCATGCCAATTGTTGAATTATGGATTTTGCAAAATAGTTTATTCATGAAGCTTCAATCATCAGGAGACAGGAGATCTGAATGTCAAATCTGCTTTCTTTAGGATAGAATTTAGAGTATTTCTGGAATAAAGAAACTCAGTGACTGGAGGGAAGGAGAGAGATGTAATGCAGAGGGAGGGGTATGCGCACATGCGCATTCAGACTTCAGGCCTCATTCTAGCATGTGCGTTCAGAAGACTGGTACCCATGTGCTCTGACACTTGAAAAGCTCACGCTTAGGACACGTGTTCAAGCACAAGGGAAGGGTTGGTAGCTTCAATTCTTTGAGACTAAAATAATCTCCAAGTTCTGGAAAACAACGAAGGCAAGTTTCCATGGTGACCTTGGTCTGAGGTGCTGTCTGTGGCAAAGCTCATGGGAGTTGGTGCACAGTTCTGTGATCTCTGAAACTTAACTTGAAAGCAAGCACCTAAGAGCAAGTTCAGAAGAGGACTTGGGGGGCTTGCTAAAGTTTTTTCTGGTTTTGAGAATCAGCTGGGTCGATGGAAGAATACCTAGTTCCATTTTCCTTCCCCAAGTGCTTACATCAGCATTCTGTGCCAGCGCTGGCCTCCAGTATCAGTGTTTTTTGTAAAGCCCCAGGTGAATTAGCCAGTGTGAGAACCCACTGAAGTCCCAACGTCAGCCCCCGGGCCTGCCTTAGCTTTCATAGTTCCCCCACTCCTGGCCTTGTATGCATCGTGTTAGTTAAAAAGTATTTCATAGTTCAGAGTGCTGATGTATGTGAGAATGTGCTTTAGGATTCAAATTCTGGTTTGTTTTGATGTATGGAAAAGACATTGAGTGTTGTGTATTAAACTTGTATTCTTCAGCTTTGTTATGAACCTATTGGTTCCAGGTTTTTTGTTGTTATTTCAGAGTTTACATAGATAACCACATGAAAAGAATAGTTTTATTTCTTCCTTTGATTTCCTTATCTATTCCTTTAGCTTCCAGTACAGTGCTGAAAAGCAGTGTTAAACCAAAGCAGTCACCTCTCAGATTTGTGTGTGAGAAGGAAGGTATATGTGTGGCTTAATGATACTGACAATGGAGATATTATTTTTTAAAAGAGTCTCTATAGAGACTGAGATTCAATATTTTTAAAAGAATCTCTCCTTAAAAATAATGAAAAAAGCTGGTTTGTAAGAGATTGGTTTTAAGTCATAGACTTTAAAATCAAGAGGGTGATCCTTGGGCAAAGACTAAGTCTGGGAGAAGTGAAGGTAAGAGTTGAGGAAGAGGAAAGAGGCCTCAAGGGGAGAGGGCCCCGGAGTGGGGGGGATGGCCAAGGGATGGTCTGGGGCTGCCGGCAGAGCTCCGGGACAGGCCAAGGGCAGATGGGGAGCTAGTCCTGCTTTATCTTGCCTGCAATTGGTTACTGAGGAGTGCAAGAGAAATATGCTTAATTCTCAGTTGCAAATCCTTCCATTACTCCTGGTCCTCTCTAAGGGAGCTGAATCTTAGAAAAGTGGAGGAGTTGCCGGGTGGATCTGAAGCCAGCTCTGTTCTCCCACACAGCACCAGTTCAACTGAAATCATGTGAAAACACTGAGGTCATCCTGAAAAAAGGCCAGAAGCCATGTAGAGCAGACAGAGTACATGCAAAGCACACGGGACACTTGCACCCTTCTGTGGGAGCTGTCATGGCCTCTCAGCCCCACTGCTGAGCTCCAGTCTTTTCCCAGACTCCCGAGGTCCACTGAAATGCTGATCCCTGAAGGAATGATACCTGGAGACTTGATCACATTCAAGTGTTAGGATCCCTGGGTGTCTTAATAATAATAATAATAATAATAATAATAATAATAAAACAATGGAAGGCTGGGGATTTAGCTCAGTAGTTCCAGCACCTGCCTTGAAAGTGCAAGGACTTGGGTTTGATCCACGTACAATAATTCCGGGCATGGTGGCTCATGCCTGTAATCCCAGCATTTGGTAGACAGAGGCAGGAGGATTGCTGTTGAGTTCAAGGCTGAGCTCAGGGCCAGCCTGAACTACAAAAATGAAACCTGTCTCAAAAAAATGAAAAAAAAAACAATGCAAGATGATGTTTTCTGACTGATTGTTTCTTATGTGGGTTATTAGTTAAGTCTTACTTGGTTGCAGAAGTCAGAAATCCAGCTCCAACCAGGTTAAGCAGCAAGAGTTTATTAATCACCTGGGAAGGCGAGGAGGTGAACCAGAATCGCAGGAGGCAGAGCAGAAGCCAGGCCAGGATCCTCCGCAGCTCGGCTTCCTCTCCACCTCCTCTCTGTCCACGGCCAGGTGGCTTTTGCCTGTACACAGGCTCCGCCCACCAGGGGTTCTTCCCTGCTCCATCTTAGGCTCCTTCGGTGGCTGGAAACCTTTATTGTTCTGTTTTTAAAAATTGTGAACCATGACCAATTCAGGAAATAACAGTGTCTACAGACGCATTTTTCTGGATTCAGAATCAAAACACTACATGTTTGTTTATGGAAGGGGTACATGGTCTTTTAAGCAGAATAAGCAATAATCCATAAAAAATGGGTTGATTTTTTTTTTTTTTTTAAGCAACATGGGATCAGTATGTATGGACCCAGAGAAAGTTTCGGAGTGTTCTTTACAAAATGTGATGAAGGGCTGCATCACATTCCTGATTAAGATGGGACTGCCAGGAAGATCACAAAGGCCCTGCAGCTGTGGCTGGCAGCCGCTAAAGGAGTGCATGTCGAGGGAGGGTTGGAGTGAAAGGGAGGCCTACGGTGTGCCCGAGTGGACAGACCTCTGCGCCAGGAGCCAGGTCCACCGGGAGGCCCCAGGCATCTGTGAGTCACGTGTCACTTCCTCACTCTGAACCTCAGTCTCTGTCTATCACGAGTGGGTGGAGTTAGGGAGGCCACCTCTTGGCAGGAAGCAGGGGGGGTCTTGGGAGGAAACCCCTCCACTGGAGGCAACGGTGTTTCTCTTTTGGAAGCCCTGGGCCCTTCCCCAGCTAAGAAGTTTTGTTCTTTTAAATCATTTGTGTGACTAATTTTCCTGTCTCTTTTCATGGTAAGAAGTCACTTTATTAAGCTTTCTCTATTGAAAGCTAAGTTACAGGAGAAGTGTTCCCTTTTTCAAACATAACAGAACCATTCATTCCAACAGACTCACTGAGAGAGAAATTGAGGAGTCAGTCTCTTTCACAATAGCATCCCAAAGGTGAAATATCTAGAAATCAGTGTAGTGAAGGAGGTAGAAGACCTCTACTCTGAAAATTACAGCATTCTGAAAAAGGAGATAAAAGAAGATATCAGAAAATGGAAAGACATCCCTTGTTCCTGGGTGGGAAGAACAAATATTGTCAAAATGGTTAGACTCCCATAACTACTATATAGATTCAATGAAATCTAATTGAAATCCCAACAGCATATTTCACAGATCTAGAGAAAAAAATCCAAAAATTCATCTGGAACCACAAAAGACCTAGAATAACAAAAGCAATTCTAGGAAACAAAGACCTGAGCGGTGGTATTATGATCCCCAACTTAAAACTATACTACGAAGCCACTGTGATAAAAACTGCACAGTACTGACAAAGTAACAGACCTGAGGATCAGTGGAGCAGATGAGAAGATCCAGAAACAACTTCAGACACACTAAGTCTCCTCATCTTTGACAAAGGAGCCAAATATCCTCAGTGGAGGAAGGATAATCTCTTTAACAAATGGTGCTGGAAAAACTAGGCTTTAACCTACCAAAGACTAAAGCTAGACCCATCTCTTTCACCATGTATTAAACTAAAATCAAAGTAGATTAGAGACCTAAATATTAAAATAGAAAGTCCAATCAGATGCAGTTTTGCAAACAGCAGCAGATACCCTCAGGAGAGAATGGCCTCTCAGCCACTGCATATCAGCATCAGACACTTCCAAGGCCCTGTCCTCCAGGCTCCACTGGCCTCCTTGGTGCCAGAGAGCAAACTTTTTATTTTACTTTTAAAGGACTAAAACATGTATTCCTATGATAAGTTGCAATTACTATGAATTCTGAACAATAAAGACTTCATCTTGAGGGAATGATCAAATCTGATAGAAATTCCTTGACTGCAGGTCATAATACAAATGCCCCTAATTATTAACACAAAAGCTGAAATGCAAGAGGTGCCCATATCCTAAAAGAATGATGGTAGCTGTCGCTAGCAGCTATATATCAGAATAGGCTGTGAGACGCTAAGGGACTTGGGCCAATTCTTAGGAGGTCCAAATTTGACTCAGCAATAAGGAAAAAGGAGAAAGATGGAGGAAATGGCCAGAGACTCCTCCAAAGCCCGCTGGAGGGCGCTTTGCAACAGAACTGGTCTTGCAAACACATCCACCCTCCAGACACATCCGGCTTCCACACCCTCTGCTTTGCCTTCTGCTGCTTAGTGCTTTGAAATCTGCATTTCTCAAAATGACTGAGTGCTTGTAAGACCCACATGATAATCCACTGCAATTAGCAGCACTGGCCAGTGGAAGTGTAGTGCCAACCACAAATCAGATCAACACATACGATTTTATATTCTGCACTAACTGTATTGAAAGAAGTAAAATTAATATTAATAACTGTTTTATTTAAGTCAGTATGACACATACAAAATATCACTTCAACATGAAATCAGTGATTTAGCCTGATTTCTGTTGCTGTAACAGAATACTCAATAGTAACAGGTAATTAATGAAAGAAAGAAGTTAATGAAGGAAGAAGGTCATGTTCTCGAGCCTGGGAGTTCCAAACTGGGTGGCTGCACCCGGTGAGGTTTTTTGTGCTGCTTCTGTACGTGGTGGAAAAGCAAAAGGACAAGCAGGCTTGTGCATAAGGGCGAGAGCACGAGGGCCACGGGCCTTTGTGTTGGCGATCCAGACCTGAGAGACCTCACTTAATCACTTCTTTAAAGAGCTCCCACCCCCAGCACTGCCACAAGGGCAATCAAACTTCCGCGTGCATTTTGGAGGAGACAAACATGTTCAAGCCGGAGCATCAGTTTAAAAACTTGGACTATTTTCCAGGCCGCTTTGCACAGTCTTTGGGGTCCTATGTGCGTTTGACTCTCCAGCACACAGCCTTGCGGAGGAGCCACAGTCTAAGCTCTTGACGCCCACTTCCTGGCAGAGCAGCTCGTGAACCTCTGAGCATAGCCTGCTGCGGGATCCCGGGCTCACCGCACGCAGGGCCCCCCGGTCTTTCGTTCTGTTTGTCAAGAGCATCAACTCCTCCCTGCTTGAAAGTCCGTCTACAGAGCTCCTTTCAGCCAAGGTGCGATTCTTACTGACTACTCCATTTAAGTTGTTCTCTTCAGCTTTTTTCTTTCACGGCACGTGATGCTATTTATAATTATAAATTTGCTTGTTTAATGTGCCTCTTCATGGAAGAATGCAACCTTTAGAAGGCCAGGGATGATTTCCACTCAGTTCACCCTGTCATCTTGGGGGTTTCGCCTACATGGCACTTAAAAGATGGTCAGAATTATTTGCTGAAACGACAAATGATTCCTGAGGTATGCATTTCCTAATCTAGTGGTTTGCTAGGTGTAGGCTGAAGCTTGGCAGAAAGGGAATAGTCAGCTTAATGGATCATCAGTAACATTAGGAAACAGAAGTAAAATAAACTTCACTGTGTATGCATGTATATTTGCATGTGTGTGCATGTGTATGTGCATGTGTGTGCATGTGTATGTGCATGTGTGTGCATGTGCGTGTGTGCACGTGTGTGCGTGTGCATGTGTGTGTGTGTACATGCTCTCAGAAGTGATATATCTCATATTTCTTACATGAGCTGTGGTCTGAGACACGGTAGTGTTGGCTGTACTCAGTGCTGAAACGCTATCCCAGGCTTGTGTTTCAGTCCGGGTCAAGTAAATGCTAGGCCTATCGGTCCAGGATGTTTATTTTTTCTTTTTTACTTTACTATTCTCTTAAACTGTAAACAAGCTGCCAAAGAGGTCCACCACTCAGGAAGCCATCTGGTGAGGGGAAAGTGCTGGGCTTGGCATCTCTGCACTTGCTGGAAATTTGGTAGCCGGGCAGAGGTAGAGGCTGACAGGCTCAGGCTGTCAGCAAAAGGGGTCAGGGTGGCTGCTCTAGAGCACGACAGTGAC
>PVIR01028937.1:0-21433 GCA_004026965.1 Petromus typicus | reverse complement strand
AGGCAGAGTGACTGAGGGACAGGTGGCTCCCCTGGAAAGACAAGCCCATGCTCTCATCCCTGGAACCTGTGGATGTGAGTTCAAGGAGAGAATGTGAATCAGAGATGTGAGGAGTATCGAGAAGAGGTCGTCCTGGATTACCCCACTGGACGACAAGTCCTCATGAAGGACTGCCTGAGAAGCCCGTGTGCAGACAAAGGCAGACACCCCGTGGCACAGTCACAGCCAAGGAGCACTGGAGTCACCAGATGCGGGCGAGGTGAAGGGGAGCCCTGTGGACCCCCGGACGTCAGCCTTCTGGTCTTTGGAACTGGAAGAGTCAACTGTGTTTTTATGGTACTGCATAGGGCCCTGAGCCTTTGCACTGAGTTGTAGTCCCCAGTCCCTTTTTCAGTTCTTTATTTAGAACGGCCGATCTTGCTAAACTGGTGGTACTTGGGGTCCTCCTGCCTCAGCCTCCAGATTGCTGGATGTACAGGTGTGGATCACCGGGGCTGGTTTAATCTGTTGTGTTAAGCCACCAAGATTCTGGCAGTTCTCTCGGCAGTGACAGGAGACTGACCAGGGCAATGCGGGGCCAGTGGTGGCATGAGGGTCTGGTAGCTGGGACGTTGCCATGGCAATGCTGGTGCTCAGCTGTGGGAACATCGGTGGAGATGACAGTTGGTGATGGTGGTGGTGGCGACTCTCAGGCTGCTAGCGCTGCCTCCTGGCCTGGAGGCCAGAAATTCACTCCTGGTCAACAAGGCTCCTCCCTGTGTAGGTGCTTCAGACAGATCCACCCTGGCCTCAGGTCTCTCCTGCCTCAGCCTCCTGAGTTGCTGGGATTGCAGGGGTGGCCCGCCTCTCTGTCAGTGGATGCGGAGCCTTCCTCCCCACCTTTGTCCCCTTTGCATGTGTCCATCTCTCCAGGGTAGGAGCGGGGATCTAGCTCAGGAGCGCTGTGCCTGCCCCTCTCTCCCCATCCCCGTTTAGGAGAGCCCTGTTCCTGAGTACTGAATATTTCCAAATAAGGAAACGTTCCAGGTGAGCACAATCCCCTAACAGTAGTGAGTGCTGCCAACCCTGCGGGGGCTCCTCCGGAGAGGTGCGTTGGTCACCAAGGTTCCCTAGAGGTCACACACATCTGAGTGTACAAAGAAGGGGAAAGACAGCCCTGGACACCTTTGACATCGGCAGGTGTCCTCTTGCTCCGGGAGGAAGGACACAGCCTAGAGGCCGAGGAGAAGCCGCAAGTCTCAGAGCGCTCTCTCTTCTCCTGGCTGAGGCTGGACGCACCGGGAGGGACTTCTGGGGGCCCCAGCACCACCACGCTGCTGCCATGGGGGGGGGGGCAGGTGCGGTAAGGAGCGCCTCCTCCTCCCTCCCTCCGCACCTGCCTTCCCCTCCATCACGTGGGAGCACTGCTATTTTTATCCCTAGCTAAGTCCGGGAGCCTCTCCGGCCCTCCCCGCTGCCGGGAGCCGCCGGAGGGCAGGCACTGGGATTCGCACCTCTCTGAGTTGCCCAGGGCCTGGCCAGGCTCTGCGGGAGAGCGGGGTGTGGACGGCTTCTGCGGACTGTGAGTCCTTCTGCTGCCCCGGCTTCCATCTGGACACAATGGAGGCTGCACAAAGCATGTGCTTTCTCCACCACATCCTGGCGACCCGAGGAAGCCCGCCTCGCCTCTCTTCTGGAACCCGGTGCCTGGTAACCATGGCAGCAGGAAGCCCACTGGTCTTTGGTCTTTGGCAGAAGGCAGGCAGGGATCGGCCACTGTTATTTCTTCTTCTTAGGACCATGATGTTCGCTCCTGCCTCATCTCTCCTCGGCCTCTAGGAAGCAGCAATGACACAATCAGTCATCATTCATTCGTTCATTCCTTGGCCCACACAATATTTGTGAGCACTTCTGCCAGGAGCTCTTCTGTGCATGAGGAGACCAAGCTCTGGCAATTATGAGGCTCAGGGTCTAGAGAAGAGGGACAAAGCTGAGACACCAGACACCAAAGTGGGTGAGGGGCTGGGCCAGCGGGTAGCTGCAGAAGTGTGCAGGGCAGGGTGGCAAGTGCAAAGGTCCTGGGGTCGGCCCGCTGGTGGAAGTCAAGGCCTACACAGAGGACCCCCATTTCCTGTGGGCAGGTGCTTTGGCTGAAACCAAGGTGGGCTATCGATTCAGGAACCCACCCAGTCTTTGTCACTCATCTGTTGAACCCTAACAGCTCTCAGACACCATGCTGAAATCCTTTAATCAGAGGTATTGTTAGCCTCATTTTATAGTCAGGGTAACAGAGGTCACCTGTTCACGGCCCCACCATGCCCCTATGTTCAGTCACTCATTTATGTGCTGTTTTCTTTTGGTTTTGGTTTTTGAGACAGGGTCTCAGTAAGTACTCAGGCTGCCCTCAAACTCATGGCAATCCTCCTGCCTCAGCCTCCTCCCCAGTGCTGGGATCACAGGCGTGTGCCACCATGGCCAGCTACTCCTCTGTCCTTCCACCCAGCCCTTTGCTGTCCTGTGTGCCACTGATGAAGCCTGGCTCCCTGCCCAGAACACAGCACTTCACATGGTGCTCAGCTCGGACCCAGAGAGGCAGCCCCAGCCGGCCAGACCCAGGCCCAGCCTCTGACCGGCAGGGCTGTCAAGATGCCCGAACATGTCCAGGAAGGGCACAGGTCTGGGGGGGGGGACAGCATGGCCTGGAGGGGTGGGGAGGTGGGGGCAGAGGGAGGGGACCATAGGACACTCAAATGGGGAGGAAGGGCGTTGGTCTTACAGGACACAAGGCTGCAGTGACACCAGACCCAGAGTGTACCAGGGTGGGCTGGAGCCCAGCACACACCAAGCAGGCACAGTGGCACTGGGGCGGGGGGGAGCACTCAGGCCTAAATGAGGGGGCACCTCTCAGCCCCAACTCTCGGCACCGGAAGTGTCAGGAAATGAAGCCCAGGCAGACGCCATAGTGGAAACAGCAGGCTGGTCGGAGTACCACACTTGGGGGCTGCCTTTCTGGTGCCCCTGTCAGGGTCTCCCAGTCCACTTTGTCCCTAGCGCTCAGGGCTGTGCTGTGCCCAGTAGTGTGTGGCAGGCTCAGGGACCTTGGCACCCTGTCCTGTGTACACCTGGCCTGGCAAGGGCCCCGCCTATCTCTTGTGGTCACTGCCCAAGGGGGGGTGCTGTGGCCTCCTCTGCCACACCCTGCCCTGTCCAAGGGAATGTCAAATACCTCAAACCTTGCCAGCCAGATAAAAGAAACCACCAGGCAGGCACACCTGTCATCCCAGTCCTCAGGAGGCTGAGGCAGGAGGATCTCTGAGAGTTCGAGGCTAGCTGGACTATATAGTGAGATCCTGTTTCAAAAACAAAACACAAAGAAGAAAAAGACAGAAGGAGGCAGTAGACTCGAGTGGCAGCGTTCCCGGTGCACAGTGGTGCAGACCCAGGCATGCAGCGTCACCCGGAGCCTCCTCACTGTGCCCCTGCAGGGGCTCCGAGGCTGGAGACCGGCTGGCTGCCATCCTCCAATCCTGGCCGGTTGCTGTCCCTACAACCACTCCCCGGTCGGGTCCCAACCCCGTGTCCTCAGTGCTGCTCCTGGCACTGCAGACCCCTGCAGTTGGGCGGGAGAGGCCACCCTAGAAAGCCTGTCTTCTACAATCTTTGGTCTTTCCCTCATGTCCGCTCCGCCCAGACAGAGGGAGAGGGGAGTCCACCCAGCACCGAGCCATCCCAGAGAGGCTGAGGGATGGGGGATGGGGGATGGATCGACCCTCCCACCCCCTCCCACGGGACGGGACGTGCCGGTCTGGCCGCCTGAGGGACTCTGGCCGCCTGAGGGACGAGAGGAGAGGAAGGGGCAGGATCTCCTTTCAGCCTCTTCTCCCATGTGCCCATAGGGCTCTGTGACCTTGAGCAGAGATCCGGACCTCTCTGGGTCCCTGAGCCCCACGCTCCAAGCACAGGGGTTCGGGGTGGCTGGACACCAGGCAAGGAGTCTGCGGACCCGTTGGTCGGGCAGCCGGGCAGGGTGAGGCAAGGTCCGGGAGGAGCAGTCTGAGTACTGTGCCTTCTCCCTCACCCTGAGCCCTTCGGTGAGGGTGTGGAGCGCTTATTCTAAAGTGACAGGCTCTGGTCGAGCCAGAAGGCGCGGGCAGGGAGGGGCACGGAGGAGAGGCGCCCGGCCTGCCCGTCCCTGGCTCTGCAGCAGGGACCCAGCGTGCGCCGGGACTTCCGGCTCAAGATTCCCGCCCCTGCCCGGGGGAGCGACTGGGCCTGGCCGGGACCCAGCCAGGCAGCCCGTGCGGCACGGCTGCAAACCCGGGAGGGCGATGTGCCCGCCGCCCTTGGGGCTGTCACAGCAGATAAACCCTCAGCCAGCCTAGCGGAGGGCAGAACGCCCCGCACACTAATGCTCAGCCACCGCGGCAGCAGAGCTAAAAATACAGGCTGTGAGGGGGAGGGGAGCGGAGGGGGAGGAGGGGGCAGCGGTCCTCGCTGTTCTGGGGCGTCCTAATGATCCAGATGTGTGCAGCTGCCAGACGACTGCTCTGGGAACTGCAGATCACCGTGGGGTGGGGGCGCCTGGGAGGATGGGTGCGGCCGAGGGAGGAGCTGGACAGGGGAGAGGCGCAGGGACCTCAGGAATACGGAAGTCAGGAGCCAGACGGGGGGGGGGGGGGGGGGGGGGGGGGGGGGGGGGGGGGGGGGGGGGGATGGATTCTGGGGAATGGGGAGAGCCGGCCAGAAGACGCCCTCTCCACGTGGACAGAGACAAACAGCAAATTCAAGAGAAAAGCTAGCCCAGAAAAACCCACAAGTGTGGTCCTCAGCAGGGAAGCTGAGGCTGAGACAGTGAAGTCTGTCCTGGGTGCTAATCATCACAACAGGATCTGAACCCAAAGCCCCTGACTGTGTGCCTGGTGGGGAACTTGCACCCCCCCTGGCTGACCCTGTGCAGTCAGCAAGGACTGGGGCCATCTGAGGGGGGGAGGAGCCTGGTCCTTGTCCAGGCAGACAGTCTTAAACAAGAAGCTGGTGTGGGCAGGAGGACAGTGGTCAGATGGATGGGCAGGCCTCGCCAGCAGGTGACCCTGAGCAAACAGCCTCCCCTCTGTCCACTACAAGGCCCTAGTCTTTCATTTGCACATCTGCTGTTGTTGTTTTAAACAAGGTCTCACTGTAGTCCAAGCTGACCTTGAACTCATGCTGTAGCCCAGGTTGGCCTCAGACTCACAGAGATCCTCCTGCCTCAGCCTCCTGAGGGCTGAAATTATAGGCGTGTACCGTCACACCTGGCCATCCCTCGTTTTCATCCTGGGTCCCTTGTGTACACCAGGCCCTACCTGTGGCCCTGTCGGGACAGGACACATGGCAGGCTGGGAGTGGGCAGTTGAACACCACCACTGTCCATGGTCTCTGAGTGCCTCGACCTCTATTGTGATTGGGGCTGCTGCAGCCACCCTCAGTGAGACACCTGGGCCTGTCCCCAGAGAAGCCAGCCCTGACCGTGTCCCTCACTTCCACAGGGTCACAAGTCCACAGTAGGTTTGCCAGCTGCCTGCACATTAGCTTCACCGTCTAGGCTGTGGCCCCCCCCCCCACCCCCGGAACAGGGCGAGAAGATGGAGAGGACTACAGACACCCCACTGGGAGGCTGTGGCCCTGGCTCTAGTCCTGCACAAGGCCCTGCTCTGCCAGGAGTGGGCCCCTTTGACCCCAGATGTGGATGTCCCTGACTGTCCCAGCCCTGGCCCCACACGGTGGCCATGATGGAAGATGGGGATTCGGTCTGCCATGGCCTAAGAAGCCTGTTGCCACTTTCCCTAGCTCCTCTTCCCTCACAAAACAGCCTGTGAGGAAACTCAGGTACAACAGGGCCAGGCCGCCTGGGCACTGGGGTGCCCACCCGCCTGGCCACGCCTCACCCACCAGGCCTGCTCTGCCTGGGCTCTGTGGGACAGGGCTCCTGGGGTCGGGTCCCCAAAGAGAAGAGAGCAGGTCAGGCCACAAGAGGAAGAGGGCGGCGGAGGAGGAGGACAAGGAGAGCCGGAGGTGAGCCAGGCCGGCCTTCCTCCTGTCCTAGGCCTCGCACGCTGGCTCACTCTGTTTCCTCCCTCTCAGTCCCCTGCACGACCTGAAATGACGGCCTGTGTGTATGGGTGTGCCTGTGTGTGGCTGAGTGTGTGCGCGTGTGACAGAGCGCGCCGGAGCGAGCACCGGGCGCGCTGGGAGAACACACCTAACCCGCAGCTCTTCAGAACCTTGAGCAGGAGGATCCCTGAGAGTTCGAGGTCAGCCTGGCTCCACAGCTAGACCTCGTCTCAAAAAAGAAGACGAGAGGGCCGGGGAGTTAGCTCAGTGGTTCCGGCGCCTGTCTTGCAAGCGCAGGGACCCGGGTTCAATTCCCCGGTTACCACATAACAATACTGGGCGTGGAGACTCACACCCAGCAGCAACCAGCACCACATACCACAGTGCCGGGCGTGGTGGCTCACGCCTGTAATCCCAGCACTCGGGAGGCAGAGGCAGGAGGATTGTGATGTGAGTTTGAGGCTGAGCTCAGGGCCAGCCTGAACCACAAAGCGAGACCCTGTCTCCAAAAACCTAAAAAAAAAAAAAAAAAAAGGAGATGAGAAAAGAGAAAGAGGCAAAGCGGAAGCGTCAGGGTAGGGTCCCAACTGGCTCTTAACTCTGGGGTCTTCCTCACAGACCCTAAGGAAAGCAGGCCGACTGGGCAGGTCCTGTGTGAGTGTCGTGGCCACTAGGGCTGTGTGCCCGTCTGTGCAACTTCCCAGTCTGCCAACCCATCAAAATTACACAGTGCACACAACTTAATTAAATTTTCCAGTGTGGGGCGTAATTAGCAAGATGTGTGCCGGGACAGGGTGGGCGGCCTGGCCCTCGGCCTGAAGGTCCTAGCCTGGGCCTCAGAGCCGGCCCTTGGGAGTGCAGGGAAGGGAGTTGGTGACCTGCGTCCCTGGCACCAGCACCACCACCACGGATCTCCAGACCCTGCGCTATGCAGAGGGGCCTCATCCCCAGAGTAGGGTCAGAGGGCACAGGGCAGAGTCACTGGGGCCGGTGGCACTGCTAGGTCACAGGCTGGCAGCGACACACATGCGGACAGAGTTAAGAGCCAGGCCTCCTGTCACCAGCCGCCCTGGGGACAGAGCCTCTGTGCCCTTGGCAGGGAGGCTCAGCATGGGGTCGAGCCAGTACTCCTGCTTAGGGGCGCCCATAAGTCTCTTCTGCCTTCTAGGAAAACTGAGGTCTGCAGCAGGGTGAGGTGCACCCCAGAGAATCCCGCTGTGTCCTGTCCTCTCTCCCAGCCCTGACAGATCAGAGTCTGGGCATCATGTCTGCCCGGCCCCCAAGTCATGTCCAGGACACGGGACATAGTGACCCAGAGTGACTGAGCCCTGAGCCGGTGCAGGCTCTTCCCCTACCCATCCTCCATCTGGGAAACTGAGGCTCAGACAGTCACAAAGCTGTGCACAGTTCCATGACCATTCATGCGGAGCAATGGCCTGGCCACCGTGCGAGAGGGTCTCCCGTGTGGTCCCCACGCACCCCACCCACCCCCACTGACCTGCGCTCACTCTCCATCTGTCCCTCTGTGCGTCCTCACCCACCCTCCGTCCGTCCCTCTGTCCACCCATCCTCCTGTCCGTCTTCCAGCCACCCTTCCCATCTGCGCCGTTAGCCTGTGTACCCCGCGCCCTCTGGCCCTGGCCCCTGCCTGCCCTTTCCACCATGCCCTCTCCTCTGGCTGTCCCACCCCTGGGTGCTACTTGCTCAGAACCTAGGCTGTGCCAGCCTGGCCAGAGTCCCTGTGGCCCGAGTTGGTGGTGCTGGCTGTGCAGCCCCGGGCGCAGAGCTGCCTTGGGGGACGTGGCTAATTTTAACCACAGCTGTAGGAGAAAGACAACCCGCCTCCGCTCCGCCCTCGGGAGAAACCGTGTGTGCCGGGTCTGTGCCCTTGGTGTGGAATTCCACAAAGACAGGGAGCCCTAGCGGGCGTCCTCTGCGCACCTGCCCGCTGGCCTGGCAGCGGCCCGTCCTGGCTTGTGAGGCTTAGGCCAAAGCCACCGCTGCCCTGCGATGTCTTCTTCACCAGTGCGGTGCCCGCAGCAGTGGGGACCCTTGCCTGTCTGGGAGGAGACATCGGGGTCTGGCCCCTCAGGACAGCGGTGCCCTGCGGCCCTGCTGCCCTTGTGCCCGGGGGCCCAGGCTGCTGCTGGGAGACAGGAGGGGTCCACAGCCCCTGACTCTGGAGAAGGCCAACCTCGGCCAGCGCACGGGCCCTCCACCAACTGCTTCCGAGTTGGGGTCCTCTGGACTAGGGAGCCTCGGAACCCCCCCTTCCCTTCCCAGGCAGGATCCGGCCTCTTGAAATTCTGCACACTAATAAAATTGTAACTAATTTACATCCGAGATGGGGAGTGAGCCGCGGCGTTGTCATGGAGACCATCTCCAGGGCCCTGCGGCCTCCGCCTCGCTGTGCAGCGAGAGATCAAGAGACCCGCGCAGCGCTGCAGCTGAGGCCAGCCTCCGCCTCCTGGGCACGCCGCCCTCGGCCCCATGCCCGGCTGGCCTCCGGGGGATGGCAGGGGTCAGGCCCCTTGGACAGACGACCACATGCGTGCAGGGGGCTGGAGGTCCTTGGGCTGGGCACCCATACTGGCCTTTCTGAGAGATTGCAGGGGTGTGTGTGTGTGTGTGTGTGTGTGTGTGGTGTGTATGGTGTGTTACCGTGTATGTGTGTGTGGTGTGTGTGCGTGTGTTTGTGCATGTGGTGTGTATGGTGTGTGTGTGCGCGTGCACGTGCATGCGTGCGTGGTGTGTTACCGGGTGTGCGTGCGTGGTGTTACCGGGTGTGCGTGCGTGCGCTTGTGCATGTGGTGTGTATGGTGTTACCGTGTGTGCGTGCGTGGTGTTACCGGGTGTGCGTGCGTGCGCTTGTGCATGTGGTGTGTATGGTGTGTGTGTGCGCGCTTGCGTGCGTGCGTGGTGTTACCGGGGTGGAACCCAGGCACTTCACCCTGAGCTACATCCATACTCCTTTCTTCATTTTGAGGCCGGCTCTTGTTAACTCACTAAAGTGCCCAGACTGGGGCTCCAACTCATGATCCTCCTGCCTCAGCCTCCCAGATGGCTGGGGTAACAGGCGTGCACCTCCTCATGAGCTCAGAGAGTAATATTTTAATCCACATTTTGTGAATGATGGAAAAGTCTCAGGGAAGTGGGTGGATAACACCAGCGGTCAGAATCCTGGACCTGATTCCAGTGTAGACTTGGTACCACTTGAGCTAAGTCCCAGGGCCTGGACCTGATTCTAAAGTATGTACAGATGATGCCCTGCCACCAGGTAGGCAGAAAACAAAAGCAGAGAAGGAGGTGCGGGCACAGAGGACTGTAGGAACTGCAGAGTCTACGTAGGGCTTTGAGGGATGAATAGGAGTTCCACAACGGGAGGGAAGGGAGAAGACGGCCAGGCAAGAGCAGAGGGGTCTGGCTGCCATGTGAGAGGGCCTCCCGTGGGGCGCCATGCAGGGGTGCCAGTGCCAGTGCTCTGCCACTGTGCCACATCCCTGCTCCTTTTTAAGTCTGTTTTATTTTGAGACAGGGTTTTGCTTAGCTGCTCAGGCTGGGCACCAACTAGAGAGAAACTCGGACTGCGGGGACCATAGTGTCAGGCTGGGGATAGGCACATATTGGCCTGGCCTGGCTTATGCCCTGTGCCAACAGGTACCGTGAGGGTGTAGTGCCAGGTTCTTCAGCCTGAGCCGCTTCCCACTGTGAGAAAAGTTCCTGAGGCCAAGAGTCCTCCAGACAAAGCACGCCCCCAAGGAGCCCGGCAAAGGCTTCTGGGACAGGAGCTGCTGGTCTGGGACAGGAGCTGCTGGTCTCTCAGAACCCTGGGAGAAAAGCTGTTTTTTTGCCTGGACCTACCGTGGCCAAGGGCAGGGGCAGGCGGGCAGCAGTGCACACCTAGCCTCCAGCGGAGACGAGCGCCCTGTGTTCGAGTCCCGCTTCCTCATGGGCTGTGTGATCCTAGGCAAGTTCTTCTACCTGCCTGAGCCCCATTTTCTTACCCACAAACTAGGAATAAAAACTGCATGTCTATGACCCCACCACTTGGGAGGCTGAGGCAGGAGGATTGCCAACAGTTCAATAATACTGGACTGTCCTGACCTCCTCTGCATGGTCAGCCTTACTGGCAGACTCTTTGCATTTTTTCATACATTCCTTTAATAAATATTGAAGGACAGTCAGATATCTATATGCAAAAAATAATTTTCCCCAGAATTAGGGATGGAACCCAGAGCCCTTTGTATCCTAAACAAATGTCCTACTATTGAGCTCTACCCCAGTCCAAAAATAAAATCTCCATCCCTGTCTCTCACCTTAAACAAAAATCAACACAGTAGATCATAGACCTAAATGTGAGATTTGTTGCTGTACAGCTTTGTTTTGTTTTATTTTGTTGAGACACAGGTATTTGGGGGGATTGGTACCAAGGATTGAACTAAGGGCCTTGCATTTGCAAAGTGGGCATGGTGCCACTGAACTACATTCCTGGCCCTTTTTTGAGGCAAAGTCTTACTGTGTAGTCCAGGCTGGCCTCCAACTCATGGCGATCCTCCTGCCTCAGCCTCCTGAGCGCTGGGGTAACGGGTCACCAGTCCTGGCCAAACTTTTAGAAAGCGCCGTGGGAGAAAATCTTGGGCACTTGACATTAGACAGAGTTCTGGACCTAAGAATTCAGACTGAGCCAGAGGAGAGAGCATGAGCAACCTGCCCTTCCTGTCTGTGGAAGCTTTCGTTCTGAGAAAGATACTTTTATGGAGAAGTCAGCCTGAGGTGTGCAGAAAGTATTAACGCACAATGCAGGGGACACAGAAAGCTGTCGAGCCCCAGCATGGCTGGTGGCACAGGCCTGTCATCCCAGCACTCTGGAGGCTGAGACAGGAGGATCTCCCATGAGTAAAGCCAGCCTGGGCTACATACTAACACTTTCTCTCAAACAAAATGAAACAATAACTATATGTGATAAAATTCATAGGACTGGACTCCAGAACTAAGTTAATAAGAGTGTTTTTTGTTTCGCTGTTTTTGCAATACTAGGGATTGAACTCAAGACCTTTACTCTGAGCTACAACCCCAGCCTTTTTTTGTTTTTTACTTTGAGACAAGGTCTTGCTAAATTGGATTCAAACTTGCAATCCTCCTGCCTCAGCCTTTCAGTCTGTTAAGATTACAGGCATGTGCCAATACTCCCAGTTAATACATGCAAGTTTAAGAAATATTAGGGGCCGGGGATATAGCTCAGTGGTTCCGGCGACTGTCTTGCAAGCGCAAGGACCCGGGTTCGATCCCCGGTAACCACATAACAATACTGGGTGTGGAGACTCACCCCAGCAGCAATCAGTACCACATACCACAGTGCCGGGCGTGGTGGCTCACGCCTGTAATCCCAGCACTCGGGAGGCAGAGGCAGGAGGATTGCTGTGATGTGAGTTGGAGGCTGAGCTCGGGGCCAGCCTGAACCACAAAGACAGACCCTGTCTCAAAAAACTTAAAAAAAAAAAAAAAAAAGAAATGTAGGACTTTTGAGTTTTCTTGAGAATTTACTGTGTGGCCCAGGTGAGCTTTGAACTCCAGACAATCCTCCTGCCGCTGTCTTCTGGTGCTGGGATTACGGGTGTGAGTCACCACGCCCATCATCGTGGTAGGTGATGCCGGGGATCGACCTTGGTACCTTGTGCCTGCCAGGCAGACACCAGAACCACTGCGCTAAATCCTCGGCCCAAGACTTGAATGAAGACTTTCAAATGGTCTCTTCAGCTGGCCCTGGGAAGGGCGAGAAAAGAGTCCCTCCCATGCAGATGGCGCCTCCCAAACCCCAAGCCTGTGGATGTAGCGCTGCTAAACTGTGTCCCAGCTCGGCCTCTGAGCACCCCCTTCTGCAGCGAACATCCCGCACGACTGTCTGTGTGGGTCTTGGGGCCCCACGTTTGCTTTTCCGGCTCTGTTCCCCCTCCGCAGATGGAGCCCAGCGCGTGTCCCCCGGGAGGCGGGCAGGCTGTGCATTAGCCCTGCTGGCCGGCCGGCTGGGCCTCCTGCTAATGGCTGCAGATGTGCGGGAGTGCTGAGGCTGCAGCCCGCCATGCTTGGGCCAGGCTTAATGGCTCGCTTGCCCGGGAGGAAGGATTTGCCTGGCCCGAGGGAGGGGCATGGTGGGCGACACCATGGAAACTCCCTGCCTGCGGGGGGAGTGGGCAGTGGCAGGGCTGACCCTGCCAGTGACACCCTCTGCGCTGGGCTCCACTATGTTCCTGGGGTACAGACAGCTCAGTCTGTGGCACAGGGTTTCTCATTGGGCACAGCCATCACCCTGTGCCAGGGGGCAGAAGACAGACAGGTTATTTTCCAAGTAGGTACTGGGTGCCCGGGCTGTGTGTAGGGCTCTGCTCTGATGGCTGGCGTGGTGGTGCATGCCTGTCACCAGTACTCAGGAGGCTGAGGCAGGAGGATCTCAAGTTGTAGGGCAGCGCAGGTTCTATACTAAGACCCCAGTGGGGCAGGGTGAGCTCTTAGGGCATGGGTGGGGGTCTCATGGTCCCAGCAGAGGTGGGGGAGGTGGGAGGGTGTTGCTGGCCCAGGTCCACAGGCAGATCTGTAGGGCTGGGAGACTGTCGAGGTGGGGTGCACTCAGGACCTGGGTCCCCTCAGTGTAGAGACGGTCAGGGAGGTGGGGTGACTGCTTGAGGTCACGCACTGTCCCTGTCCCTGCCACAGTGGTGCCCAGAGCCCAGGGTCTCCCTCCCGCCTGAGGCCTCAGAGCACCCCGGCGCTGAACCTGGTCACCTGGGGGCCGTCATTGCCAGAAGTCTCCCCATCACCCCATCTACATGTATGTGTCCTTGGTGGCATTTGGGTTTACCCTGACTACTGGGGCTGTGCTGGGCATGCCCGGGCTCCCCCTGCAGTCCAGGCTGCCTCAGATTTGGGCGATCCTCCTCCCTCAGCCTCTCGGTTATTGGGCGATGAACATGTGGCACCATGCCCAGCAAGTTGAGCCATTTTTGGTGGCAGGCCAGGAGGCAGGCACAACAGACACAGCCAGGAAGACCCCAGAGCCCCCTCCTGGCTCCCTGGCACTCAGAGTCCAAGCGTGGGGCAGGGATAGTAATCGAAGAGTTGAAATCCCTAAGACATTTGTCCCCTGGCCCAAGGGGACAAGCACGGAGAGGGTGGCGTGTGTGAGTGAGGTTCTTAGGGTCAGGGCTGGAAAGGACCAGGCTTCCCTGTAACCGGTGCTCACGGCCCGGCAGCTCCCACAGGACCTCCCACCTGACCTGGAGCTCCCAGTCGCGGGGAGGCCCTGGGCAGGTGCAGGGCAGCAGCTGGCAGAGCAGGAAGTAGCTGTAGGCGATGCCCTCGGCCTCTGCACCCCCCACCCCACCACAAACACAGCAGCCCTGTTCCAGTCCCACGAGAGGTCACAGTTCCTCCTACCAAGGTGGGCCAAGGGTGGGGGCAAAGGGCAGCCATGTGTAGCAACTCCCTCCTGCACCCCTGCCCGGCCCCTCATGCCCCCCACCCTTGCAAGGGGGTCAAAACAGACAGTGAATGCTTAAACCTAAAACCGTGCAGCATTGAGCCCGTCTCTGGACCCGATCCCACCTTCCCCGCTGCTTCCTGCAGCAGCTCAGGAGTGCTCTTTCCTGGGGGTCTTTCCCACGGGCGATCAGAAACTGCGCAGCTGCCCAGCACCATCTAACAGAGAGGCATTTTGTTGGGACTTGACGCCGTGTCCTCTTCCCCCGGAGTCACCGGATCTGGCGCCAGGTGACGGAGTCAGAGTGACCCGGAAAGGAAAACGTTCTGAATCCACGCAGAGCATCGCAGCAGCCGCCAGGACGGCACAGCCCGCGCCCTCGGGGAGAGCGGGGAGAGCGGCCGGGTGGTGGGGGTGGGGTGGGGTGGGGTGGGGGTGGGGCAGGAAGAGGCCAGGACCGGAGGTGGTGCTGGGGGACCGGAGTCCACAGCGAGGGGAGGGCCGAGCGGATTCCTGCCGGCCTCTTACCATAATCCATTTAAACAATTTTAAACCCTGCATCTTTATATTATTTGTTTTGTGTGGTACCGGGGATCGAACGCAGGACCTTGCCTTTGCCAAGCAGGCGTGGAGCCACTGAGCTAAATCCCTGGCCCAGAGCCCCATGTTTTTGATCGCACCTCGCACCCCTATTACATCTCTACACACCAGAAGCCCGCACCACGCAGCCTGACGGCGCCCCTTCCCCTCTGCCCGCTCTGGTGTCCTGGTGCAGCCGGGTCCCCCCAGGCCTGGGCAGGGCCGTGGGAGCCGCTTGCAGCCCCGGGCTCTGCTCATTGATCCGGGATTCGCTCTCCCTTCCTGGCTCCGCTGACGGATGAAAAATCAATGCCCACAAGGAGCGGGCGGGCGGGTGCGGGGAAGGCAGGTCAGCGCGGGAGGGGGCCGGGGCCAGCGCGGGGGCGTGGGACGCCGGGGGTCCCCGCGGCAGCTGCGCCTCTGTCCCGGGCTCCAGGACAAATCCAGGGCGGGCGTGGCCGCGCCAGGTGTAGGCCGCTTTGTCCGCTCTGTTCTGTTCTGGTTACAAAAGCTCTCTGTGTGCTTTTTCTCGTGGAAAATAAAAACCGCCGCTCGTCCCCAGAGCTGGCTCCCGTCAGCGCAGTGAAGCCTCCAGCCGCTCCTCTCCGCGCAGCCCAGGCACTTTGTATTTTTGCAAAACTGGGACGCGCTCGGCTGCCTCGCCTCGCCTGCCTCGGCTCCCAGCCGCTCTGCCCTTGGCGGCTCGGTTGCAGGCCCGCCGGGGGTGGCGACGCAGCCTCAGCGTGGGGCTGGGCGCTGCCCACGACTCGGACAGGTGGCCTGCGCCCCTGACCGCAGGGTCCCAGGGCAGGATGCTCCCGCCTCCATCTGCCGCAGTCTGCTCTCTCTTGTCTTTGTCGCTGCACAGTAAAAGCCTCGTTTACCAGAGTAGTCCCCAGCTATGGCGTATGTGGGTCATTCATCCAAGTCCCGTCAACAAGGTCACCACGATATCCCTGGCACACACTCGGACTAACCAGCAAGTCTTCCTAAAGACTTATTTCTTTTGAGGCAGGGACTCACTATGTAGCCCAGGCTAGCCTTGGATTGGCAGCGATCCTCCTGCCTCAGCCTCCTGTACCACCACACCTGGCTTGGCACCCTTTGGAAGACACTGCCACTGTGCCCACCACATACCCCATGAAGATGGAGGACCCTGTAGATTACCGTTCCCTGGTCCTTTTGGATCACCGTATCTCCTTGGCCCCTTGGTAAGCTAAAGAGTGTCTTGTTCTGCTGTGAAGGGGAACCGACATTCCCACTGGCGTGGGCTGTGTGGGCTTTTCTGCTTCACCCATTTCCCAGGCAGGTACTGGAAGTCTTCTCACAAGAACCCGGCCTTCACCATCTCTGTAAATATCCTCCTAATTGGCCCTTTACCTTCTTTTCCTCTCACAGTTCTTTGCTGTACATAACTTTTAAACTTTTTTGTAGTCAGAGCTTTGAGGAGATTTTTACCATCTGTTGAATAATTAAACAGACTTTTCTCATCACATTATTTTCATCTAGCACTTTTATAGTTCCACTTTTATATTTAAGTTTTCGTGTGGTCTCCAATTGATTATAATTATGGTTTTCATTCAGGCTAACAGCCTCCCCTGACCTGTCCCCAAGTACTAAACAGATGTCTTAACACCATTTAATAAGTAGCCCAAGCCTGGCATGGTGGTGCACAACCTGTACGGCCAGCTCTCAAGAGGCTGAGGCAGGAGGATTGCTGGGACCTGGAGGCCAGCCTGGGCTACATAGTGAGTTCAAGGCCAGCCTCAACTACATAGTGAAGTCCTGTCTCAAAGATAAATAAATAAATAGCCCATCTTTTCACTACTGATATTAACTTGTTATCTTTGATTTTTTTGAGACAGGGTCTTGCTGTGTAACCCAGGCTAGCCTTGAATGTTCCATGATCCTCTAGCCTCCTGATATTTTTGTTTTTTTGAGACACAGTTTTGCTATGTGAGTCTAGACTGGCTTTGAACTCACTGGGCAGCCCAAGTTGGGCTTGAACTTGGGGAGACTCTCCTGCTCCAGCTTCCCGAGTGTTCAGATTACAGGTCATTGCCACCACGCCAGGCGCCATGCTGCTCTCCAGTGATGTTTGTATAAGCTGCCCAAGCTCCAGAGGGCAACTGCGGGTGGCCAGCTCGCCCCACGCAGAGGGGACAAGGGCACCGACCAGCCAATAGGACAGCACGTTCCAGAGGACGCTCAGGAGAAGAACGTACAGAGCACAACCGGAGCCACCAGAAAGACACCGAGACAGGGGAGAGAGCAGAAGAGGCGGAGTTAGGGCAGGTCGGAGGTCTAGGAGAGAAGACGTACTCAAAGCTGAAGAAATCTCCCCGCGCCGTGGGAAGACACACACAAGAGGGAGGAGGCTGGGCCGGGCCGAGGCAGCAGAAACAGGAGCCCGGGCAAGGCCTCAGAGGGGTGGAGCTGGGTGGGAAGAGGAGCGGGGCTTCTCTGGGGCCTCTGGGCAAGAGGACGTCCAGGAGGATCAGGACTGGCTCTGCTTGGATGGTGGGTGAAGGGAGCTCGTTGAGGGGCTGTTCTTTGGCACAAGGGCTGCGCAGGTTTTGTTCCTCTGAGTGGGATAAGCTTTGTTCCTCCCCATAGTGGCTCATCGATGGGACAGGAAGCCATTTTGGATCTGGCTTTAGGGGCCATTGTGAGGGGTGAGGACTCTAACGAGATCATCACCATCTTCATTCCTATAATTATGCTGTGAGGCTGGGCGTGAGCCCAAGGTCTTTAGACTGAGCTACATTCTCAAGCCAAGCTGGCTTTGAACTGGGGATCCTCCTGCCTCAGCCTCCTGAATGCTGGGATTACGGGAGTAAGCCACTACCTCCAGTTTTCCGCTTTAATTCTGTGAGGTCTCTGACTGCTCATAATGAATCTGTCCTCTTTTCTGAACTCATTCAAGCAGATTTCTGCTTTTTGAGGTGCAGAACCTCAATCAGGATCGTTTGTTGGTATCCATTTGATCTCAGATCTTTGCTGCATTCCTGAGCAAATTGGATCTGTGCTGTGTTGCTGTCTACCAACCTTGCATTTCCAGGTCGCACTGGATTCTCAACATAGCCGAGGGAGTTTTCTGTCTTTCCTGTGTCCTGTATAGACTATCTGAAAGAATTTGCCAAGCCTGGCCTTGTGATGCCCCCTATAATCCCAGCACTCTGGAAGGCTGAAGCAGGATGACTGCCCAATTTGATCCCAGCCTGGACAATTTAGCAACTTAACGAGACTCTGTCTCATATAAAAATAAAAACTAAAAAGGGGCTGGCCGTGCAGCTCAGGGTGGAGGCCTTGTGTCCAATCCCCGGTACACAGAAAGACATTTTTTGGTCCATAAAAGTGTCAGGAACTTACAGTCCTCTGAGAAGTAGCTCTTTGCTTACCATTTTAACTTATTTCTGTTTATTCTGTCATAATAGACTTAGTTTCTGCTACTTGTTGATTAGATGTGTTCTGTAAGTATCCATTTACCCATATTTTTCAGATGTGTTATTATAACACCTTTCTGGATATAATTCATTTACTTATTTACTTATTTATTTATTTATTTTAAGGTTTTTTGAGACAGGGTCTCGCTCTGTGGTTCAGGCTGGCCCTGAGCTCAGCCTCCAACTCACCTCACAGCAATCCTCCTGCCTCTGCCTCCCGAGTGCTGGGATTACAGGCGTGAGCCACCACGCCCGGCACTGTGGTATGTGGTACTGGTTGCTGCTGGGTGTGGGTCTCCACACCCAGTATTGTTATGTGGTTACCGGGGAATCGAACCCGGGCCCTTGCGCTTGCAAGACAGTCGCCGGAACCACTGAGCTAACTCCCCGGCCCCTACTTATTTATTTTTGATGTTTTTAGGCAAGGTCTCATTGTAGAGCCCGTCAGGCCTGGAATTCGCAATCTTCCTGTCTCGACTCCTTGAAAAATTCCCTCTTTAATTCTGATTGCTGAGCGTCATTCGTCTCTGCGTGCTTGTTTATTGGAGCTGCTAGAAGTCTACCTAATTTATTAGATTCTCAAAAACCCAAGTCACAGCATTATTTTCTACTTTCTTTCTTGTTTCTATTTATCAGACTCCTTTCCCCCCTCACTGCTTCTTTCCTTTGCTTCTTGTGTTTCTTTTTTTCTAATGCATGGCCCCAGGCCCCCGCTGACCGACTCTCTCCTGTCCGCTGTCCCCTAAGCTGCTGTGTCAAAGCCGCTAACACTTTAACTACTTTCCCAAAAGTCCAGATACGCGATATTTGTGCTGTTTCTTCTTGTACATGGTTTACCATGTAGGCTTTATTTAAAGTTATTTACCAAAGTGGCATCTAATTTTCAAATGGCTGGTGTTTTAATTTAAACCTTGGTTACTAATTTCCAGCCTCGTCACCCTGCAGTCCAAGACTGAAGCTCTTGGTGTATCTGCTTTGAGGATTCTATTGAATTTTTTCTTGATAGTCTAATATGTGATCAATTTTCATAAATGTTTGATGGGCTCTGGCAAAGAGGTATTTTTTATTTGTACTGTACAAAGTTCAACTATTAAATCAACCTTATTAGGTTCCATGTGAATAAATGCACATCAGGCTTACTATTTAAACCTGTCAGAGAGAGAGAGGGTCACAACCTCCTCCTCCTACTGAGGTCTTGACTTGAATTTGCATAGTATTAACTTTACCCCAACGTTCATTTTAATTTATTCACTCATTCATTCATTTTTGAGACAAGGTCTCATTACGTGGTTCAGGCTGACCTTAAACTCACAGGGATCCTCCTGCCTCAGCCTCCCAAATGCTGGGATAACTAGCGCGTACCACAACGCTCAGCTCGTTTTTATTGTTAACCTTCTCATGTCTCTTAGTCTCAGGTTGATTTCTCACAAGCACCACAGAGCTGGTGGTTCAGTTTACTCTGATCTAGTCTCTGTGTGTGTGTGTGTGTGTGTGTGTGTGTGTGCTGCTGGGGGTGGAATCCAGGGCCTCATGCATAGCAGACAAAGGCTCCTCCAATGAGGTCACCCCACTCCACTTTTGCATTGTATTTTGAGGTAAAGACCCACATTACATTGCCCAGGCTGGCCTCCAACTTGTGATACTACTCCTGCCTCAGCCTCCCTAAAAACTGGGAATAGTCTGCCGGTATTCCTACGTTAAAGTGTTTTGTTGTGAGATGAGGTCTTGCTTTGACACGCAGGTTGATCTCAAACTCCTGGTCCCAACCAATTCTCCTGCCTCAGCCTCCTGTGTAGCTGGAAGTACAAGCAGGTGGGTACCATTTGGCCTGGCTACTACATGACACCACTTAAGAATGTTTTTTATGGGCCGGGGATATAGCTCAGTGGTTCCAGCGCCTGTCTTCCAAGCGCAAGGGCCCGGGTTCGATCCTGGTAACCACATACCATAGTGGGCCTGGAGACTCACGCCCAGCAGCAACCAGTACCACATACCACAATGCCAGGCGTGGTGGCTCACACCTGTAATCCCAGCACTCAGGAGGCAGAGGCAGGAGGATTGCCGTGATATGAGTTGGAGGCCGAGCTCAGGGCCAGCCTGAACCACAAAGCGAGACCCTGTCTCAAAAAAACCTAAAAAAAAAGAATGTTTTTTACATCGTGTTCATCTGGTCACGATATTTACAGTTATCATTCGGACTTGGTGTTTTCTGACTGACACCCAGGCCTTTAGACCCAGGCTCGTTCCCTGGCCCCAGAGGTCACCCGCCAGCCTCCCCTGCGTCAGTGCGGGCAACAGCCAGGACGGCCTGGGTCTTGTTGCAGCGTCAGGCTCGCTCCCAAAGCGCAGGCAGCATTGGCACGATGTGGGTGAGTCTCCGCAGAAGCCCCCGTTTTCCCCGGAATCCAGTGGGGTCCAGTTTGCGCACCGGAGTTTTTGTTTCAAGGCGGATGCGAGTTTGTACCCCTTGCGTTCCGAATCGGGCCCTCCTGTTCTCTCGGGCTCCCTTCACCTGCTCTGCCACCATCTCTTGATTTCTGTGCCGCTTTGCAGAAGGCGTCTCTCCCTGGCCTCCCTGTTACCGCTCCTCCCCTGCACTGTGTCTCTGCTGCGTTCTCTCATTGTCCAGGACGCTGTTTTCTCTCCTTGAGAGCCCCTAGGCTCAGCTGTCCGTGTTTCTTAGGATCATGTGGCAAGTGGCTGCCCTGAGTGGCTGCTTTAAGTGGCAGCACACCTGCGGGTTCAAGGCCAGCCCAAGCCATTCTCTTCTTATCACTTTGGCGAAGAGCCTCTTCCCAAACAAAGGCGATTTCACAGGTACCAGGCTGAGGACTCGGCCCCCCTTTGGGACCCATGACAACCTGTACTTCCCCCTTGGCACCTCGAGATGCCCGTCGCAGATGCCCAGGTGCCCTATGCTATCCTGCTCTGCCTTGCAGAGGTCAGTTCTCCTCCCAGCTCTTCCCAGAACCAAGCAGGCTGTATGCCAACCCTGTCCCGAGTTCCAGCAGGACTCTGCCAGCTGATGCTGCAGGGCAAAGATAGTGTCCACTGCTGCCCAAGGCTCTGAGCCCAGGGACCCGTGATAAGCTGAAGTCCCAGAATGCACTGCTCCTGGCAGATGTCACCATCTCGGGTTTGCTTCCCAGAGTGCCTTGCAACCCTAAGCCCCTTTCTTGCCTTCCTGAGTGACAGGGGATATTACTTCAGTCACCTGGCAGACGGGCATCTGCAAGGCAGGGGCACTGGTCTAGTTTGAGACTGGCACCGATTCCAGATCTCTGCATGACCGCAAAAGTCAAGAGAATGTTCTGAGCATCATTTTTTTCTCTGGCTGTGTCATCCCGCACACCACTGGGGAGTGACCCCAGGGCCTTTGCACTGAGCTGCATCCCAGACCTTTCATTATTTTTTATTTTGAGATGAGGCCTCACTAAGTTGCCAGGCTCAGCGGGAGCACCTGATCTTCCTGCCTCAGCCCCCAGGGTGCTGGGATTACGGAATTGATCTGCAGAGCTCCTTGCTGAGGAGTCTCTTCCTTGGGATCATCTTTCTCCAGCTCCCTAATCCTGACCTGGCAGCTGCTTCTGTTTCTTGAGCATCTACTTTGGCCCAGGGGCCAGGTGGTTCTGGGGTAGAGACCGATGCCTGGGCTTCCTGACTTTCTGGTTGCCGGTGGCTTCTGTCCCCCTACTTTATGGCTTTAGTGCGTGGCCCCTTTATCATTATGGTGTGTGACATTGATCAATAACCCTGCTCGGTCCCTGCTGCTCTTAATTTCTAAATTTTTGTACATTTTTGAGACAAGCTGTCACTAAGTTTCCTGGGCTGGGCTTGAACTTGCAATCCTCCTGCCTCAGCCTCC
>PVIR01028936.1:0-21522 GCA_004026965.1 Petromus typicus | reverse complement strand
CTAACGGATCGACAGTTTTAAAGCAGATGTTTATTAGCAGGACTGATTGTCAGGCTAATAAGAAGGAAATAAGCAAATGAAAGTGCAAACTGGAAAGAAGTAGACAAGAAATATTCAGTTCACACAACCTGACAACTTCACAACATCAGTGCTCACAGATTCTAAGTTGAAATGATTTTCATCAAGAGTTTAAGTCGCAGGTACAACTTGGATTTTTGTACAGCTACTACAGATGTGTGTTCAAAGTGTATAATTACATTGTATGTAAATGTTGTAATTTGCTTCTTAAGATTTATGAAAGAAATACTTGGCATTATGGAAGGAGATAAAAATTGTTTCAGAGAGGTTAGAAGTGTATAGCAGAGCCGTGCCTCCATGTCTATCTTGTTAAGGCATCTAGTGGTAGACTGTCAGCCATCTCCTCCCTTCACAGGCTTCCTGAGGGTCTTGTGTCTAAATTACAGTTATGCTCAATTTTCCCAGCTGGTATGTGTGTAGAAAGCTGTCTTGTCTTTGTAGATGCATACACGGATCTACACAAAATATAGATATATCTATGTGTTTTCTTTATGACAGTGTAGATTACTTTTCTTTCTATATATTAGGTTTCATTCAGGAAAAGCTGGCTAAGGCTAAAGTTTAGAGCTTCAACTGATCCTTGATAGTTCTCCAAAGCAATATACAAGCGCAAAGCAGAATTTACACATTTTAAAATGTGATATACATTTGTCTGTTTCCATTATTTCCATTCAGAGCTGCTAAATTGAAATGTCATAATTGCAACTTTATTTCCATTTGTTTTTAGTTCTCAATTATGAAATGCAAGAAAAATATTAAAAGGAAAGAAATATTTTTTCCAACCCACCACCCCTTTTCAGCCACATTAAAAATATAAATCAAGGGCTGGGGATTTAGCTCAGTGGTTCTAGCACCTGTCTTGCAAGCGCAAGGACCTGGGTTCAATCTGCCCTGGTTAACCATATACAATACTGGGTGCGGAGACTCACACCCAGCAGCACTCAGTACCACATACCACAGTGCCAGGGGTGGTGGCTCACACCTGTAATCCCAGCACTCGAAAGGCAGAGGCAGCAGAATTGCTGTGATGTGAGTTTGAGGCTGAGGTGAGTGCCAGCCTGAACTACAAAGTGAGACCGTGTCTCAAAAACAAAAAACAACCCCCCCAAAAAAACCCCAAAAACAAAACAAAATAAAGTATAAATCAAGCATCAATGTAACACCCAAGCAGACTTTTATTTATACCTCATTGATATGTTATTATTGAGTGATCCTATTTTTAAGCATTAAGAAACATGGAATAAGGCTACCTTACTTAGGATAAACCAGCATCAGCCCAATTAGAAAAAATATCCAACTATTGCCAGTGCTCTGACTTACATTTCATTCTCACTCATTGTGGGCTATTTACACTTTCATCTTTCTTGAAAAAGATTTCTTATTCAGGTTTAATGTCAGCATCTCTTCTGCTTTCTCAAGCTTTTTATCTTTCTTCATAAGGATGATTGAGAGAACAATTTGCCTTTCTAAGACTGTAAACCTTAAACACTAAAGTTTATGGACATTTTAAACACTAAAGTTTATTCTGGATATCTTGATTTCTAAAAGACTTTAATAATTTCATATACTGCAATGGTTAGACAAATTACTTAAAACAGAAAAGTGATATATGCTTCAGTATCTCTTCTGGCATCAATGTCACCATTTTGCACAAGCCCAAAGGAGAAAAAGGATAACTTAGCATTCCTTAAAGCTGAAAGTAGGGAATGTGAGGAAGGGTTTAATGGCTACACGGTAAACACAAAATGACCAATGGAAAGCAACATGCTCCAGAGTAAACACTGTACTCATATAGCTGCTCCCTCTGTATATTAGTCAGCTTTCCATTACTGTAACTGGTATTGAGATAAATCAATTTATAAAGAGAAAAGGGCTGTTGACACAGACCAGGCTTTCAGAAGTTCAAGGATATCCACTGACGTGCCTCCTCCAAATCTTTAGATGTGACTGACAGGGATGACTAACAGTGTGTTGAGTCATTTCAGGGGCTGTTGACATGCATACTTGTCCAGAATTCACTCTGATTTAATTATGTGCATGATATATAGTGCATATTTATGAACCCTCAGTGAGGTTGGAGTAGGGTTAAGGTGACTGAAGATCAAACTAGAAGATCTATCAGGAATGTTCCTAGAGCATCAGAGTTCTCTTGAGTTATAATATGACTTTCTACCCTCTGGAACAATGGAAGGAGGACTGGCCATAGAGTGCTGTTTAGGATTAAATAGTTGGAAAGAAGCGACTCTCTCAGCTTCATTACATTTCTCTGTGCTAAGAGGAAAAGACCAGTCACTGTAAAGACAAGTCCATAATGACCCAACACTGTCCACAAGACTACTCCTACCACCTTCCAGAAGTATCACACTGGGGACCAACCTTTAACACACAGGCTTTTGACTGACATTCCAGAGCCAAACTCTACTATTTTATTCAATCTAACACTCACATTATTAAACATAAAAATAGTAATATACATCCAGTGAAGTACAGTTAGGACAGAAATACTTGGAAAATTTTTAAATTTGATGTTGATGAAGCACTAAATTTATTAGCCCTAAAGTAGCTAATCAATCTTAAAAATCATATCATTTTTAATTGTGGCAAAATAATTGCAGTTCATTAGGTTTGTAGATCTAAATATGTAAGAATGAAGAGGACAGTTCAAAAAATGCATCAGACGTGAAATTAAACTCTGATCTCAAACTAACAGATATTCACAATATTCAGAGATGGAAATCATCCACTGTTTTAATGTTTTCAGTTTAGAGCACAGTATTCTTTTTAGTTTTGCTTATATTTAACTTTTTAATTAAATAAATATGATATGTAAGCATAGATAAAATGACATCCATATTTCATTATATATATATATTAAAACTGGGTAAAACTTAAATGGACACTGTTGATTGATTGATTAGTATTCACTTTATACAAAATGGAACTAGAAATTATGTAGCTCTGTATTAATTCACAGAGTAAGACTATTCCTGAGAAATAACTGTGAAATATGAATTATGTGAATTCATTTTTCATGCTATGAAAAAATGAATCAAATATGAATGAAGAAGTGGGGAAATGAAGAAGTATTTCTTGTCTTTTACTAGTGTCAAAAATTTTTAGTAGGAAGGGATGGAAATTGACAGTTTGTGGAACATCATGTGATTCTATGTTTTTTTTTGTTGTTGTTGTTTGTTTTTTTTTGAGACAGGGTCTCGCTTTGTGGTTCAGGCTGGCCCTGAGCTCAGCCTCCAACTCACATCACAGCAATCCTCTTGCCTCTGCCTCCCAAGTGCTGGGATTACAGGCGTGAGCCACCACGCCCAGCACTGTGGTATGTGGCACTGGTTGCTGCTGGGCGTGAGTCTCCATGCCCAGTATTGTATGTGGTTACCGGGGATTGAAGCTGGGTCCTTGTGCTTGCAAGACAGGTGCCAGGACCACTCAGTTAACTCCCCGGCCCCATCATGTGATTCTTAAGAGTTTCAAAAGTATATACAAATAAAAATTAACCCAAGAACCTCTTTACAACTGAATCTGTTGTAATTTTACAGTCTTCTACAATAATTTTTGGAAGTCTAAGATGTCTGTTTTTTAATTTTTGAAATATGCATTTGACTACTTTAACTATATATTAAATCTTGGATAGGTTAATGGGAAAAATTATTGTAAGTAAAAAAATGCCTAATTTGGGGGGAAATGAGTTTCAAATGCAAGAGGCAACAGTTCCCTATAATCCTTTAATGACAAAACAGAAGCACACAACCTTTTTAAAAGTAGAAATCAATTTGCTTTCCTGTTTTTAATGAGTAAAATAACTATTTATGAAAAATGCCTGAGGAGTGTTTTCCAAATTATATAAAATTATAGTGCAGATAAGTTTGCAAAACAAATGAATAATAAAATATAAATGTAACCAATCTTTGTTATGGCTTGGTTTCTAATGGCTTATAACTATGACAAAATTACATTATAGGAAGCTATACAATTTCAGTGCAAACAATTTATAATACTGTTTTAGTCATTGGGAAGTAATTTAATGTATGGAAATTTCCTTGTTGAAATCCAATTTCAGTTATAATCCAAACTTAATATGAGGTGTTTTTTAAAAAATCCACTGAGGTTTCTCTACTCATTTGACACAAACTAATTTGACTTGAACCAAACAGTATTTTAGCTCAGACTTTTTCCATACAATGTTTTGAAGAATTATTTAAGACAGGTGATAATAGAATTTCAGGGAGTATTACTAACTTTTTGTGCCATTCTTTATTGAAAAATAGTAGACACATTACTTGGGAAATAAATGCTTTGGGAGAGGGAAAGGTTTTTATTCATCTTCTCATGAAGTAAGATATTTCTTTTGAAGAGAAACGAGACTGGAAAATCTAGTAATGTAAAAATTAACTAGGACTGTAAATATATTCTAAGAGTTGACAAATGGTGACATTATAACAGTAACAATTACTAGCGATATATACAGTAGAGGCTTTCAAATGAGAGAAGGGAGCAAAGGATTTAGATGTGAGCATGTGAAAAGGAGGAAAACTAGGGAGGCAAATAACTCCACAGTGAATTGCTGATTTTTAACTTCACTGATTTGACTTATTCAGGTTTAGAACTACGCACTTAGCTAAAGATGGAGTTGATCAAATTTTCTTTTCTGCTGATTACAACTGTTAATTTACGTGAGTCCACCACAGTGAAGAAGAGGGGAGCTGTGAAGATGACTCTGGAAATTACTGCAAGTGAGAAAGAATGTAAAGAATATAGAATTTCTCATATACCACAGATGTGCCCATAGTTGTCATTATTCCAGCTATTGAATGTAAATGACATTTTACCCAATTTAGTGTTTTCAGATAATTGGAGTTCACCAAAACCTTTCAGTAAACTGAGTTATTTATTTCAGGAACTCAAGAGCAATTCATACTCAAGTAATTTTATTGTCATTCCTATAGAAAATAAGAAAAATCAATTTCTGCACAAGTATCCTAGTAGAACATACATCTGAGTTCCTGCTTTCTTCTATTTCTCAAAAGAGACCACAGAGAAACATACTTGTCATAGTAGAAACAGAAACTGATTTCATCAGAAGACTTGGCAAACACAACCTCCTCTATTACTCACAATATCCCTTTGAATTATAAGTTTTAGTGCTTTCCAGAACAGAAATAATAAATAATAATAAATAAATAAACAAATCAATAAAATAAACAAATAAATCATGGTATATACAAAAAGAACCTATAAGCCTTCCTAAATTTTAAGTTCATTCAGGTGTACATTCAGAGTACTTAAAAGAATATATTGCTTAGAAGAAATTAGCAAATGTAAGTCTGCTTTTAAATAAATTTACACAGATTTAGTGGTTTGATATTTAGCTCCATGTCTCTAAATGAGATGCATATTTTGTTTATATTAAATATCTGATTTTCAACATCATTATTTAAATATTTTTTATTATGGAAATCATGAAATTTGTCTTTTTTCATGATTATGACTCTATGCCCAAATATTTCCCAGTTCCTCTTCTCTCCTTTCCCTACTTCTCCATATTAATATGTAATATATAATAACAAAACACATTACTTTAAAAAAATATATAAATAATGATTGATTGAATATTTCCTTTTTATATCATTAGGCCCATATAAAGTATAGTTTAAGCTGAAGAAGAGATTGTGAGTACACGGTTCCTTTCCTTTTCCTATGGAATTTTCATTGAGACAATAAGGATAATTATTTTCATTTTAGATTATTTTTTGGTGTATGATTCCTCTAGTCCTGAAGTCCACTAGCTTAGTTAATTATTAGTTATGGAAATACGATATTCCAAAGCACACAGGACTTAGGAAGAAAAGTTTATTTAGGCTCCCAGTTATACTTATCTATCTATCTATCATCTATCTATCTATCTATCTATCTATCTATTATCTACCTATCTATCTATCTATCTATCATCTATCTTTCTATCTATCTATGAGAGAGGAGAGGGGGAGATTTATTTTTCCAGCCAGTCATCCAGTGACATACTTTCTTGTACACGTCTTACCTTTCCAACATCACTTTTAGCTGTAAACTCATTAAGGGAAAGATCCACTAATGAGTATCATCTTCAAAAAGCCCCAACTCTGAGAGCATGAAGTTGTGGGGAAAGCTCTAAATATCAATCATGGCACGGTCCTTCTAGGGAAAAGCTATAACTCTCGGAAACAGAAAGGTGAACTATGGCTTGGTGGAGGATGTAATGACGTACAAGCTGACTCAGATGCTTCCACTTGTACTTCACAGGACTATCGGTAGTTTATATCTTACAAAGAAATATTGATCCTTTTCAGTTCAATGATCAATTTTATGAGCTTAAAATTACTGATAGTATTTTAATGATTGTTACAAAGTTCCTGGGATAAGTAGTAATGGCTCTTAAGTAGTACTTTAGTAACTTGTATCTACTGTCTCTTTGGTTGGCCTGGCTAGTGGCTATCAATTTTATTAGTCTCTTTAAACAATAAACCAAGTTACGTTGAATTTTTGCTATTGATTTCTTGTTCCCAATTTAGTTTATTTCAAGTGTAATCAGCATTATTTTTCATCCTGGTTATTTTGGGTGTGATTTACTCTTTTTCAGATTCTTACTGGAGAAACTCAATCTACTGAATTTTTTATCTTCTTGCCATGTGGCAAGAAGCAATTTAAGCACTGCTTTTGTTCATTCTATGAGTTGTACTTTTATTTACATATGTTTATAACAAGAATGTGCCTATCTTGGTTAGTTATTTTTTCCAACTGAGTTTAAAAAGAGTTTATATTTTGCTTTGGCTGCATAAATTATTCTAGAAATCTTAGTTAGATCTGATAGACTGATAATACTGTTTTGTTCACCTGTAGCTCTAATGATTTATTTTGCTCCCTGATTTGTCCATTTCTGATACACAGGTATTAAAGCCTCTAATTAGAGTTGAGTTATTGAATTTGTCATGTATTTTGACACTTCTACTAAATCTATACTCTTCGTGTGTTACTGAGTGCTCTAGTGATTGGCCATTATTATTTTACACACTTTTTCTGTACATAATTTTCCTTTTCTCTAAAATCAAACTTGTCTTAAATTGTTAGAGCTACCTTTGCTCTTTAAATTTATGTAACACAATAAATGTTTTTTCTATTGCTCTGTATTTAAACTTTGTGTCTCTATATTTAAAGTGGATTTCATGTATTCACCACAGAATTGAGTTATGCAAATGTATATATTCTGAAAATCTATTTTTATTTGTGCCCCTGATACTTAATGAGATTATGAATTTAATGCAATTAATATCTATCATATTTCCACATTTTTATATGCAGTTTATTTTCTTTTATTTTTTCTTCTACTCTTTCTATGCCTGACCTGATTTTGATCATTTTATATTATTCCTTTTTGTCTCTTCTATTCTTATTTAGCTAGGAAAGTCATTTCTTTTTCACTTTTACTTTTATAAATATTTGCCTTAATTGCAAAGGTTGATAATATAAGTGTGTATTGCGTGGAAACCTCCATTCTGCTAAATGTCTTTTCAATTGACTTAATCAGCCCCATCTAGTTTCACAGGATGATTTCCATTACTGAAAGTCAACTCACTTTACTATGTAGTCATATCTATATAATGTCTTCACAATACTACCTCAATTTGTGCTCTGTTGATCTATAGATTGAAGATTAACCAACTTGGCCCACAGAGCAGCAAAGTATACCGGTTCAATTGTCATATGAGCTATGATGCACTCCATATTTACTCTGTGTCTCTCCCGCTTTGTGGTGAGAGGGCATTCTTTGTATATTTCTCATACTTTGTCTTGCTGAAAGTCTAAATTCAACTCTTGTCACAAATACTTTGTATGTGGCATTTTGAGTTTCACATTGCATCACATAAGGAGACTCACGATTTCTATATTCCTTACATTTGAAGGATAATTTCAGAATTATGCATTGGCATTTTCCCCCTTTGAATACATTGAACATTTCACCGTTACTTCTTACCTGGATGGCTTCTGAAGAGAAAGATGATAAAATTCATGTAGTTGTCCCTCTATAAGTAAGATTTTCTTCACTCTCCTTTTAGCTTTTCTCTTGCTTTTGACATTTTGCAGATTAAATTTATGCCTAGGTAGTATTTTGTTTCATTGGTTGGTGTAGCATGTGTATTTATCTACTTTAGTATTTATCGCTGAAAGATTCTTGTCATGGTTTGCCATTTATTATTAATTTTAGAAACTTAGCAGCTCTTTATATCTAAAATATTTCTTCTGTCTTTCTTCTCTTCTTTATACTCTATACCATTTAAACTATATCTTTTGTATTTATTCATACCATTTGTAATTACACATGGATATTGTATTTCTTTTTTTCTTTTCTTTGTCTTTGATTTCCAGTTTAGAGAGTTTCTATTAATATATTTTCAGGTTCACTGATCTTCCTTCTGTAAGTGCAGGCTATTGGTGAGCCATTAGAGGAATTTTTAGTTTTTACTATAATGTTTTGATTAGTAGAATTTCCTTTTGATTCTTACAGTATTTTCATCTCTCTATTTACATCATGAACCTCTTTTTCATGTTGTCTACCTTTCCCCATACAGTGCTCAGCATGTTAATCACAGTTATTCTGAATTTCCAATTTTATAATTTTAAAGTGTCTTCCATATCATAAAGTAGTTCTAATGCTTGGTTTTCTCTTACAGATATTTTTTTTGAAAGATGCAAATTTTAATGAAAAGTAGACATGATGTAGAAGGTAAAAAATGACATAAATAGACCTTTCGTGTGAGATTTCTGCTATGAGCTTACCTGTACTTATTGATGGCAGTATCCGTAAGTGTCAGATGGTGAACCTTCCCCCTATGTCCTTGTTTCTACCTCCTTTCTTGTGTTTGGGATCTCTGGAATCTTCATTAGAAGATCCTGGGGGCTGGGGTTCCTTTGACTTGTAGTCTCCTGCTAGTACACAGACATTCAAAATTGATGGTGTGATAAATTGTGGAAGTAAGGGAAGCATTTTTCTATCATAGCTGTGGTCTCAGCTTTTAGTGTGCCTGTGGCTGTGGGATGTCACATATGTAGTGTGTGACTTTCACATTCTTTTCCTCCTTTAGCTGAGGATGGAAGAGTAGAAGGGCTTAGAGTTGATCCCTCCCTTTCTCCCAGACTGATTAAAGTTTAGAGGAAAAAAAGGTCATTCATACTCCTCTATAATATTTTCTCTTGAGAGCTGATTTGTATGGATAACAAATTTCTCTCTCTCCTACTTGAAGCACAAGGCATTTGACATCCTTCGTCTTCAGGATTGGTTGAGATTCTTGGAGATGAAATCCACCTGGTGTTCTCTCTTCCATAACTGGGCTTCATGTAATTTTAACCCCTGATCCTCAGAACTAATGCTTAGTAATTTGCTATTTCTAGCATAAATGATCTTGTTGGTACTATCTGAAATGCAGGGCATTTGCTCTGGGATTGAATATGCTGGGATTTTCTGTGGTTATTTTTTTTTTTCCTTTTAGCTTCTTAATTTTCCATGACTCTAGCTCTTTCATTAATTTCAGAAGTGTTAATTTTTTGTTTAGAGAATTTCTTTTTGTGAGTTACATCTTGTTTAGAGTGAGTGACAACTTTGAAATACTTCACATCAGAATATAAATCGGAAATTGACTATGACTTTTCATATATTCTCTCCTTTACTGGAGTTTAGAAAGGAGCAAAAGTCATTATGATCTTCACTTCATACCTATGTTGCCCTATACTCTGAGCTTATCTTTTATGTGCTCCTAATCCCACTCTGCTTCCTCTTCCTTCTATTATTTTCTTCCTTTCCTTTCTTCTTTCTTTTGTTCTCTCTGTCTCTCTCTTTCTCTTTGCTTTCTTTCCCTCTCTCTACAGGCTTTTATTTCCAGCAACAAATTATCTTCGTCTCTGTAGCAACATTACATAAAACAACCATCGTATATAGTCTCCTGGTCTTTTACAGATGTAACATATAAATAATTCTATAAAATTTTTATTGATACTTTTGTTGCCCGTATGCAAATTGTAAGTTTAATTTATTCAATTATAAGGGCTTTAAGCAAATATTTCTCATACTACAATTGTGTCATATGATTCAGAAATATAATATCAGGAACAGGGAGTTCTGTCAGTTCTTCTGCAGCCTGCCTCACAAGGTCCTGTGTTTGATTCTTGGTACAAAAAAAAAAAAGAAATGTAATATCAACGATTTCTAATCTTTAAATTAGGAATCTTGAAGGAAGACATAGCCTCCACAAATGAGATAAGAAGAAATTATGATAAGGATGGAAACAGGATACTATACAAAAAGAAATATTTCTTCTTGTTACAATTCAAAAGGGGAAAATTTACAAAGATGAAGCCATGTGAACTAGAAATTTAATGATAAAGATAAATTCATTAAATATAAGGCAGATCAAGAATGTCTTTTAATGAAAAAAGAGGAAAATATTTAGGAATAGAAATATGATGAAACAACTATTTAGAGAAAAGTCATTCTTGGTTTTATTGGTAGAAGCCATAGCGAGGTGCTATGTTCGAATCAGCTTATAAAATATTCCTTGCTAAGGTTAATAGTTCAACAGTGTTCAAGGAAAACAACAGGAAGTCCAGTTGAATCAAGTATTATATAACTTCACTTTAGGATGCAGACACCACTGCAGTACATTAACAAGATCTAAGAAGGAAGAACCAGAAGGAATTAAAAATTACAATAGGACAGCAGTTAAACTTCTCATAAGCCTGGAGACTGAGACAGAGAGTCCTGGTTGAGGCCAAAAACTTTATGGAGGGAACAATGGAGGAGAAAGAAAGTGGGTCCAAGACATAGCTCTGCGTTAGAATTCATGAGGGCTGACAATGGATTGAGTTTGGTGGGTAGGACCAGGAGAAATGAATGAGATGCTAAAACTTCCAGTCATGCCAAAGTGAATGATAAGACAACTGGTTGAGATTGGACTAGAGAAGGAGAGAGACTCAAGGAATTCACTGGAGTAGAAAATCAGTTAATTTTCAAATACAGTTATTATCAAAAGATAGATTGTAACAAAAAAGTAAGGAAACAAATTTTATGTATATGGGGGGGTGGTAGGGTGGGTAGGGCTATGGGAAAAAATGAGAATTAAGTTGTGTCTTATACTGGTACAAATCCCCATTATGGAGTGCAATCATGATGTGTATATTTAATGTACCAATAAAGATTAAAAAAAAGATAAGTGGATAGCCTATAAATAGCTAGAAAAATAATTTGGGAACCAGGACATCCTAAAAAGAAATATTTCCACCTTTTGTTTAGTTATAGTGTATTTTTAATAAGCAACAAACTCAATGGCTTTCCAAAGTCATTAAATATATAAAATGATTTGGAATTTACTTCCCATTATCTAAAATTCTATTGTTCATGCAATATGATTAAAGAGTAAGGTTTTTTTTTTTAAATTTGGTTTTATTTCCTCCAGAAGCTGGCAGAATATCTGGCACAAGAATGCTTCATAAATACTGTGCTTCATAAATATTCATACATATTTGGCTGCATTAAAATGTAATATATTTTTCAATGAACTTAGCTATGAGAAAAGGATAGTGAAAGGGAATGTGGGCCATTCTGGTCATCAGTACGTGTACATGGAATATGTGGACTATAAAGTGGTTCTCAGCCAGGTGAGTTTGCTGCTGCCCCAACATGGCTGCAAGGCATAGTTAAGGAGATGTAAGTCCAGCTTCCCAAACTGGACTGATTATGGAATTTCATACAGTTCACTTAAAAGTTCATCTTCCTGTCTTATTGACCACACCAAATGTACCTAAATCTTTGGCAAATATTTCAGTTTGTAGTGATACAACTAACTCATCCATAAGCCAGATCTTGGATTAATGTGTTTGAGGAAGTTAGGAAATGTGCTAGGACATTCTGGAGAATATATTTGGCCAATGATGACTGCATTTTTCTATAAATGTATTTTTTTGCTGCATTTTTTAATGTTTAGTGTGTCCCCCCATCTCCCAGAGAAAGATAGAGCACTTCTATTCATCAAGCTTTACCCATGCTACTTGACAGCTCATTCGGAGTCAGTTTTGAAAAAGTTCTGGATACGTGGTATTTGGACAGGCATCTAATTACTGATCATGGTGCCCGGATGCCATGCAGAACTATCACAGAGTTAATCTGATGCTAAATCAAAGGAGTTACTGACACACAGCGTTTTGAAAGTTACTATTTACAAAAGCTGAGATAGATTGTCGGGCTGGGGAGTGAGGTTTACATACCAAATTCTTGAATTAAATAGGTGTTTGAGCTGGAAAATGATGCATGTCTATGAGACGTTAGATTTTGCCTTTTAACTAGTTTCTTCAAAGGTTAGGTTTTATTCAGAAGCAACACATTTAAATAAAATTCAAATGATATTAATTTACTGGTTTAAGGTGAGTAAATATTTGTCTTTCTAGTCTAAAAAAGTAAAATGACTTTGTAATATTTACTAGAAAAAGAGAACATCATAGGAAAATTTAATGGGAAGTGCTTTAGGACCAGGATATAATAATTAAAGGGATAAATTTTCTACAAATTATCTGTCATATGAGAAGCTGAAATTTTTCAATCACTGCTGGCAGAACAAATATTTCATTGCATATTGACAAGTATAATACAGCATCATAGAGATTAGATTGTTTTTTTTTCTAGTTTGTTTTTATCTGTGGCAAAATTCAGAAAGCAACCTAAATAAATGGCTTATCTCCATATTTTATTTATAACATTAGATTTTACCCAAATTATCTTCATTCTATCTTACTGAGTATGGGACACAAAGATATCACCTCAAGAATTATGACCTTAAAAATTCTGATTTATTTGTGTATAACAGCTTTTCTTATGTTTATTCCAATATAGATATACTAATTATACTCAACTGATCAGGAAATATTTGTTTCCATGAGCTCATACTAATATCCTTCAATTGTGTATATGTAATACCAAGAATCTGTGTCAAAATAGTATTCTAACCAGTGTAATATAATTCCTCTGCTTGTTATTCATTTTCAGTCATTGGATAAACATAACCAAATTTTTAACATTGTATTGTGTGACAATTAGATGTTCTTGCTTTATTTCTCAGGCATGAAACTCTTCAGTCTTGACCAGAGAATAGTATAAACATAATGGTTTAGATAAGTGATCATGAAAGGTAAAAGCAATAAAGTTGTAAAGACTTACTCCCGAGGGTGGCACTGCTGGGAGGAGGCAGAGATTTTAAGATCAGAGGATTCATGGGTGTTCTTCAGGGGGACCGGTGTGTGCCTTTGAGGGAGAGAACAGGACCCTGTTCCATTCCTCTTCCTTTCTTGCTTTATGGTCATGAGCTTGGATTCCACTGTTCACTCTGATAATAAAGGTCATCACAGGCTCAAAGCAGAGGTCTACCCAGCATGGACTAAACTCTAAAAAACTGAGGTAAAATATGTATATAATTTTGATACATATTATGTATATTTTCTCCAAGATGAATGTATTAATAGTGTATTCATAAAAATATAAAACATTTAATGAAATTTGGGTGAGCACTTTCTAATGATCTTTGGAGGTAAAATGTTTCTCGGTATTGTAGCTAATCATATTCACAGGGTCTGAAAACCTAAATATTATTTACATACATGTTTCATCTGGACATAGATCGAAGTTCCAGTATTTCCATTTATGATCATGATAGATATTTACTGTCACTCTAAACTCACTCTTTCCTCTAACTGACCATATACATGTCTGAACTATGTGATTGCATATAGGAGATACTGTCCTCGGTCCTCTACTTGAGTTCAATTAGTTAACAACTCTGCTACTTTCTTTTATGTCACTGCTGAAAGAAAATAGCCCATACTCAATATTAAAGTCAAATAATCACTATCTACAGATGACATGACCCCCAAAACTCCACTAAAAGCCTTCTAGATTTAGTAACCAAGTCTAGTAGCATAGATGAATACAAAATCACCATTCAAAAAGCAAACATTGCTGTACACAAATACCAAACTCACAGAAAAAGATATTAGGGAAACAATATCTTTCATAACAGCATACTGAAAGAAATACCTAACAATCAGTGTAACAATGGAAGTAAAAGACTTTTACACTGAAAATTACTCTGAAAAAAAAGAGTACAGAGCATATCATAAAATGAAATTGTTTTGGGGTAGAAAGAACCAATATAGTGAAAATGACCATACTGTTTAAGTTGTTACACAGATTTAATGTGATCCTGGTCACCAATAGCATACCACACAGAAATAGACCAAAAAAACAAAACAAACAAACAAACAAACAAAAAACAAAATTCATTTCAAAACACAGGAGAAATAACATAGGTAATTATGGGCAACAAAGGTATGTCAGGGAGTTTCACAATCTCTGACTTGAAATTATGTTACAAAACTTCAACAATAAAAGCAACATGGTTCTGGGCCGGGGAGTTAGCTCAGTGGTTCAGGGGCCTGTCTTGCAAGCTCAAGGCCCCAGGTTTGATCCCCAGTATCCACATATCATACTGGGCGTGTAGACTCACGCCCAGCAGCAACCAGTAGCACATACCACAGTGCCGGGCGTGGTGGCTCATGCCTGTAATCCCAGCACTTGGGAAGGAGAAGCAGGAGGATTGCTGTGATTTGAGTTTGAGGCTGAGCTCAGGGCCAGCCTGAACTACAAAGAGAGACCCTGTCTCAAAAAACCTAAAAAAAAACCCCAAAAAACAAAACAAAAAAAAACATAGTTCTGCCAAGAAAAAAAAAAAAAAAAGACAAAATGGAACAACAGCAACAACAAAGAAAGACCAACAGTCAGTGAGACAGACCAGACAATGCAGAAACAATTCAAAACACAGTCAGACACCTTATCTTTGACTCAGAGGCCAAACATCTTCACTGGAAATTAGATAGCCTTGGTAATAAATGGTGCAGGAATAACTGGGTTTCCACATGTTAACACCAAAATTAGACCCATATGTCTCACTATGCACTAAACTAAAGTTGAAATGGATAAAAGATCTAAATATTAAAACAGAAACACTGAGGGCCGGGGAGTTAGCTCAGTGGTTCCGGCGCCTGTCTTGCAAGCGCAAGGACCCGGGTTCGATTCCCTGGTAACCACATAACAATACTGGGTGTGGAGACTCATGCCCAGCAGCAACCAGTACCACATACCACAGTGCCGGGCGTGGTGGCTCACGCCTGTAATCCCAGCACTCGGGAGGCAGAGGCAGGAGGATTGTGATGTGAGTTTGAGGCTGAGCTGAGGGCCAGCCTGAACCACAAAGTGAGACCCTGTCTCAAAAAAAAAAAACAAACAAACAAACAAAAAAAACAGAAACACTGAATCTACTAGAAAGGTGAACTCTTGAAGACATAAGTGTTAAGATACTGAGCAAAACTTCAAGCTCATGGGAGATATCACAAAGAATCAACAACTAGAATCTCATCTTATTAAACAGCTTTTGTGCAGCAAAAATGACCACCAACAGAATGACAATACAACCTACAGAGCAGGAAAAGTTTTTTACCAGCTGCTCCTCAGACAAAGGATAGAATACATGAATAACTCAACAAAATCACTCCTCAAATTTAAAGACCTAATCCAAAAATGGGCATCTGAAATGGATAAACACTTCTCAGGTGAAGAAGTAGAAATGGCAAATAAACATATGAAAAAATGTTCAGTGTCATTTTTGATTTAAGAGATACAAATTAAAACAGTATTGAAATTTTATCTCACTCCAGAAAGAGTGGTTATTATTGAGAAATTAATCAACAACAAATACTGACAGGGTTGTGGGGAAAAATAGGTCTTCTCAGCTATTGATATTAGTATAGACTGGTGCAACCACTGTCAGTATCAGTGTGGAGGTTCCTTAAAAATCATAAAGTTAGATGTTCCATTTGACCTAGTTATTTCTCTTCCTGGTATCTTCCCAAAAGAATTAAAAAGATCATATCATAACAATACATGCAAACCCATGTTTATAGCAGCACAATTTGTAATAGCTTAATCTTGCAAACTGACTAAATGTTCATCAACTGATGAATGATGTGGGCTAATGATAAAGATGTGGGCTCTCTAACTCAATGGAGACTACTCTGCCATAAAGAAGGATAAGTTTAAGACTTTTCTAAGTAAATAGTTGCTCCCAGAGGGCAATCTCTTAAGTGAAATGAATCAGACACACATGTTCAAATATAAAATGGTTTCTTTGGTGTGAGGAATTGAAAATGTATGTAGGACGAAAATATAAGATATATATTGTGAAATAGGAAGAAAATGCTCAAATGAGAAGGGGAACTAGAGAGGAATAAGAGAGAAAGAAAGGAATGAAAAAATAGAGAATAGAAAAATGAAAGCAAAGCTTTGGTAAACAGGGAGAGGGAGAAAGATTGAAGGAAGAGGAGGCAAAAGTTTATAAAAAGGGTGAAGATATATTAAATTCCATATGATGAATGTTATCATTAAGTTTATGTAATATATATCAATAAAGTTAATTATAACAGGAACTCTGAACCCCAGCAGGAGAGGGGATTACAGATACTTCATATGGATCTTTCAGGTGGGAAGCCATACTCACATAGACCTGGAAAACATGAAAAATCTGTTTGTTCTCATGCACTCAAAGTAGTGGAGTAAAAGGAACTGATCTCTGAAGTACCAGGGCAGAGTGACCTGTGTCCTCCCTACAATCGGTCCTTGTCCTAGTGCAGAGAGATGATTTCAATGACCTCAAACTATTGGGGACTGGCATGGAAGAAAGAAGTGGCTCTGCACTTGTCACCATCCCCCAGAGAAGCTGAGCCAGTTGAATATATATCTAGATATGTAAATGGGAATTTAGTAAGAAATTGGCTCACATGATTACAGAGGCCAAGGAGTTTCATGTTCTTCTCTTTGCAAGACAGAAAACAAGTGAAGTCAATAATTCTCAGTCCAAAGCCAAAGGCTTCAGAAGAAACAGGGGAGGAGTTGTAAGTCCCGGAGTCCAAAAACCTCTGGAACTGGAACTCCAGTCACAAAGACACCTCCAGAAGAGATAAGATTTTTTCTTTCTCTTTGCTTTTTTGTTTTATTCAGTCCTTCAATGAACTGGATAATTTCTATTTCACATTGGTGAAGGCAAATCAATCTATAATTCAAATGCTTATGTCTTCTGGAGACATCCTTACAAATGTGCCCAGAAAGAATTCTTCACCTCTTGCTCTCCAAGCAACTTTGTACCCTGATAACTTAATACCTACAATTGATTACTGCACACTCAGATGGCTCAGTGAAGTGGTCTTTGGCTCCAAGCAGTACCATGTACCTCAGGACATGTCAGAGGAGCAGAAAGACTTTTGAGTCCGTATGGTCAGGACCAAGGTCATCAGAAGGGAAAATGAATGAAGAAATGGACATCTTGGAGCCTGGATTCAGAGGCTATACAAGAACTAAGCAGCAATCTCTGGGCATCACAGGAACACCTGAGAACAATAAGACTCCAGGAACTGCAAAGAACAGTTTTGAGCAGTTGCTGTTAAATGATTAAGTTTCCATCAACTGATGCGATAGTTAATCTCCATTATCAGCTTCACCGATGGGAGGAAGCTTTGAGAATTGGTGAAGTGCAATTCCACATGTCTGTGAAGGTGGTTCTACAAAAGACTGGCCTGTGATTCAGTGAACTCAGGAGGAAAGACTTGCCCTAAATGTGGTGGCACCAACTCATAGCCTGGGGGTTGGATGGACCAAAAAAATAGAAAAAGAAGAAAAAAGTTTTAGTTCTCCCACTTCCATCCCTAGCAAGAGTATCTTTAATATTGTGATCCATAGACATCATTGTCCAGGGCCTTCAGGCTAGGTTTTTAATTTTTTTAAAATTTTATTTATTTTTGTTTGTTTTTGAGACAGGGTCTAGCTTTGTGGTTCAGGCTGGCCCTGTGCTCAGCCTCAAACTCACATCACAGCAATCCTCCTGCCTCTGTCTCCCAAGTGCTGGGATTACAGGTGTGAGCTACCACTCCCGGCACTGTGGTATGTGGTACTGATTGCTGCTGGGCGTGAGTCTTCACACCCAGTATTGCATGTGGTTATCTGGGAATCAAACCCAGGCCCCTGCACATGCAAGACAGGTGCCAGAACCACTGAGCTATATCCCCGGGCCCCCTTCAGGCTTTGAATGAGAACTTGCACTGTTAGCACCCAGGGGACATTCAGGACTTGATCTCTTTGTTGAACTGCATCCCTTATCTCTGTTTCATTCTGAAGTGTTCAGTTACTTAGTTTCACAGACCAGCTATCAGTTTGCTCAGCCCTCTAATATGTAAATAGCTATTATAAGACTTCTCAGCCCCTGTGATCATGAGAATCAATCTAATGACTTCTTTGTCATAATTACATGTTCTACTGGGTAATTTCCTTAGAAACTCGGGCTAATACAAATGTGGGCACAAAATAGACATTATTATGAAAAATTATTTTTTTGTGTGTACATTAGAACTTATCACAATATCTACATTCCTGCCTAGGTCATAAAATCCTTGGAAAGGAGCAGATGACTTATGAGTTTGCCATCGCAAAACTTGCATAATGAGTGTTATACACATGTTTGAATACTGAGTGAGTGAATCAGTATGAGTACTATAAGATTTAGACAAGGTCATATTTTAGGAAGCAAAGTGCATTGTATAGAAATAAATAAAACTATATGATAAATTCCCATATAGTTTAGAAACAATGTTAAGATTTCTACCACGATAATTCATTTTGTATCTAAAATACCCTACAGAAAAATTCACCAAAACATTATGTCTGCATATTTCTATGTAGTTCACATTACAAATGGCAAAGAATATGCAAAATTTCTTTAGAAACCCAAGAAATGTGTAATATGATGGGGATCACACTTTTAAAATAAATGTTTATGGAGATATAGAATAATTTGCGTTATATTAATATACATATAACATTGCAAATTAGGTAATTACACTACATGCATTCATTTCTTATTGAATTGGAATAAAGAAATATATTTTGAGTAGAAGATTAAACTCTAAACAAAATACCATGGTGTTCTCCATAAAATATGAGGAAATTTCAGTATGAAAAGAGTACAGTGTCACAGAAAACTAGTAACCTGATAACCAAGAGCTTGCAGGATTTCATTAAAATAATTCCTTGTTACAGACATTATGTACCTGAATTTGTAGTTACTCTTTCTTCACCTATTACGTGGGGAAAATGAAAATTATAACTTCACATTTGAAGTATTCAGAAATAAAAATAACTCAGCAGATTCAAGCAAACTTCTTTCCAACTTGAAAACATTATATATTTATATTGTTTTCAAGAAATGAAGAAAGATAACTCAGAAATAGAGAGGGAAAACAAACAAATAAGAGAGGAAGTAATCACACAACATATTACAACTTCCCATACAATGTTAGATTATTGTGGGAGAGCCAGCTGGCAAAATTATTGTTCTTTCTCTCTTTCTCTGCTAGTTTCAAATTTGGTTTGTGTCTCTAGGGAAATGAGTTTGAATGTCTCATCTCATTCCTGGAAGCAACAAATCTCTGAAAAAAAATCAGTTCAATTCTCAGAAGGAGCTTGCACTGAATATGAAACCGTGAAGGCCCACAGTGAGGAGGGGTCGGCTCATATCTTACCTTGAGGTCTGGTGGGGCCCAGGCCTGGGCCTGTGTGGATCTTTCTAAGAGAACTAATTGGCTCCTCAGAGCCTCAGCCCCACCCACCTGTATTTCTGGGGTGATTTTTCCTTTAGCTAGGATATGCCCACTTAGTGGTATACCTTTCCCCAAACAGACTCTTTCCTTGGAAAGAATTAGTGATATCTGGTTAAATCAAACCAAATTGGAGGATGGGGGCTGCTAAGAAAGAATACTCATTAAAATCTAAACAAACCCTCAGTGCTGAATGTGATGATGATGTGTATTCATTATGTACCAACAAAGATTTAAGAAAAAAAATCTAAACAGTGATGACCAACACTGCTTCCACCACTGGGATGCACAGGGTGTCAGTGTGAATGAGTCCACCTCCTCTCTGACAGTTCCTTATGCCAAGGGAATTAGGTAGTGGGAAATTAATTCTTGGCTATTCCATGCCTAGTCATATGTGAACAGCTTCATACCTGTACTTCACTTTCAAAGCACTCCTATGAACTAAGATACTTCCCTTTCCCTTCTTGTCTAACTTCTCAGATGAAAGCAAATTTTTTTTCACTTAATACAGATTCAAATGAGTCAGTCTGCTCACTCTAGTCCTCTCTCATAATATTGTGAAGTAAGTGATAGTCACTTAATTTAATTCACAAAAGAAATGAAAATTGTCTGTCAACTATAAACCTTTATATTATTTAAAATCCAATATGTTACAGTAATACTTTACAAAAGCTAATGCTAATAAAAATAATTACACACTTTAAGACCTGAGTATGTGTAGGTTTGGAAGCTTGTTTTCAGCATCAGATTTCAATTAACAGTGTTGTTTAGCCAGGGACTCAAATGCCTGGGAACCGTGGCACCCTTACTTTCAATACAATTATAAAACAAAATAGAATCACTTAGTGGTGATGTGTCTTTCCTCAGTTATGTAATTAAGTTTTTTGAAGAATGGCTCCCAAAGGCTGAGCTATTGTTCATTATTTAAACAACAAAAGCTCAGAGAAATTCATTTCTGTTAAAAGCACAAATGCTCACATAAGCAGAGTATTAGCCGAGGGCAAAATCTGTGAGACGTTCTATAAGGTCAGTCATATCTGAACTTTCTCACCATCAACACTGTCTCTTTTTTCTTCGCCTGTAAACTACTGCACCTTCTCACACAAAAATGGCTCTGGGTAAAGCAAAACCATGTTGCCTTCATTTTTCTTTTGGCAATGAGCATATTAATTCAGCTGATATAGGAAATAAGATCTAGTTTTTAGTATTTTTGCTGCATGGAACTTTAAACAAGCAATCTAGTACCACTTAGAAAGTGAAGTCCTCAGTAAAACTTTTTTGTTAGAGTATTTTCAACATTTCTGAGTCATGGCATTCCGTTAAACTTTTTTTTTTTTATCTTTATTGGTACATTAAATATACACATCATGATTGCACTCCATAATGGGGATTTGTACCAGTATAAGACACAACTTAATTCTCATTTTTTCCCATAGCCCCACCCACCCTACCACCCCCCCATATATATAAAATTTGTTTCCTTACTTTTTTGTTACAAACTCAACATTGTCCCCTTTCACCTTATTTTACATTGAGCATTTTCTATTTCACAATATATAACATACAATGCTAGGACTCATTTACATCTTCATTTTCTCATACCAGAGAAAAGATGCGATATGTACCTATCTGTGACCTATTTATTTCACTTATGAGGATATCCTC
>PVIR01028935.1:0-21528 GCA_004026965.1 Petromus typicus | reverse complement strand
GCGCCTGTCTTGCAAGCGCAAGGGCCCGGGTTCGATTCCCCGGTAACCACATAACAATACTGGGTGTGGAGACTCACCCCAGCAGCAACCAGTACCACATACCACAGTGCCAGGCGTGGTGGCTCACGCCTGTCATCCCAGCACTCGGGAGGCAGAGGCAGGAGGATTGTGATGTGAGTTTGAGGCTGAGCTCAGGGCCAGCCTGAACCACAAAGCGAGACCCTGTCTCAAAAAACCTAAAAAAAAAAAAAAAATTTTCATTCTGTATCTCTTCCCCAACTAGATTCACTTCCTCTAGCACTAGGTTCACTGCCTCTAGCACATACCTTAGTTCAAATGTACAATCACAGCACAAAATAATGAGAAATTTGAAGATTATAGAGTCGAGTGATACATGGGTAAAGACACACACTCACATACACAGGTATGATTGACTGGTGCCCACTGTGGAGGAGGCAGCATGTTGGGAAAGGATCCTGCGTGGTTAACACCAATTTATCTCCACTTTATAGATAAGAAAAAGGTAAGTACAGGAACCCAAGTGTTATGGCTAAAATCTAGAATATCCTCTAAAATTTTATGAATACAGTGGGCTTTCAGAAGGTGATCACACTATGGAGGCGTTCAATGTCCTGTTAAGAGACGGGGCTGACACAATGAAAGCAGTTCTACGAGGAAAATTCATAGCAGTGAAAGCCTACATCCAGAAAATGGAGCAAGCTCAAATAAACAATTTAATGCTGAACCTCAAGCGGCTAGAAAGAGAGGAGAAAAACAAACCCAAAGCTCGCACTAGGCAAGAAATTATAAGGATCAGGGCAGAAATTAATGCAATAGAAACCAAGAGAACGGTTCAAAAAATCAATGAATCCAAAAGTTGGTTCTTTGAGAGGATAAACAAAATTGATAGACCCTTAGCCAACCTTATTAAACAAAGGAAGGAAAAGGCTCATATCTATGCTATTAGGAATGAGAATGGAGAAATTACTACCGACCGAGATGAAGTCCAGAGGATAATAAACACCTACTTTGAAAATTTATACTTTAATAAAATGGAAAATGTAGAAGAAATGGATAGATTTCTAGACACATATGAACTCCCAAAGCTGAATAAACAAGATATAGAAATGTTAAATACCCCAATAACAATCTGTGAAATTGAAAATGTAATTCAAAACTTGCCAACAAAGAAAAGCCCTGGACCTGACGGTTTTACTGCTGAATTCTATAAAACTTTTAAAGAACAGTTAGTGCCTCTACTTCTGAAACTCTTCAGTGAAATTGAAAGGGAAGCAGTACTCCCAAACTCATTCCTGGAAGCAACCATTACACTGATTCCAAAAGCAGAGAAAGATCCAACCAAAAAAGAGAACTACAAGCCAATATATCTAATGAACATCGATGCAAAAATCCTCAATAAGATCCTGGCAAACAGAATACAGGGAATTATCAAAAAGATTATACACCCTGACCAAGTTGGATTCATCCCAGGGATGCAAGGATGGTTCAACATACATAAATCAATAAATGTTATACACTATATTAACAGGCTTAAGGACAAAAATCATATGGTTATCTCAATTGATGCAGAAAAAGCCTTTGACAAAATACAACACCCATTTATGTTCAAAACCCTACAGAAGATCGGAATAGATGGTCTCTATCTCAAACTAATAAAAGCTATCTACGAGAAACCTTCAGCCAGTATCATACTAAATGGTCAAAAATTGAAACCTTTCACACTAAGATCAAGAGTAAGACAAGGGTGTCCTCTCTCACCATTTCTGTTCAATACAGTTCTTGAAATATCAGCCATAGCAATTAGGCAAGAGAAAGAAATAAAAGGAATAAAGATTGGAAAAGAAGAAGCTAAATTGTCATTATTTGCTGACGACATGATATTCTACCTAGAGGATCCTAAAAAATCAATTAAAAAACTGTTGGACCTAATCGCCAATTTTAGCCACGTAGCTGGTTACAAGGTCAACGTACAAAAATCAATAGCCTTCGTATACACAAACAGGAGACCCACTGAGATAGAAATTGGAGAATCAGTCCCTTTCACAGTAGCACCCCCAAAAATAAAATACCTAGGAATCAATCTAACAAAGGAGGTGAAAGACCTCTACTCTGAAAACTATAGCACTCTGAAAAAGGAGATAGAAGATGATATCAAAAAACGGAAAGCCATAAAAAATGATAAGTTTGAATCAGAAAATGCGCAATGTAAAATAAGGTGAAAGGGGACAATGTTGAGATTGTAACAAAAAAGTAAGGAAACAAATTTTATGTATATGGGGGGGTGGTAGGGTGGGTAGGGCTATGGGAAAAAATGAGAATTAAGTTGTGTCTGATACTGGTACAAATCCCCATTATGGAGTGCAATCATGATGTGTATATTTAATGTACCAATAAAGATTAAAAACAACAACAACAACAACAAAAAAACGGAACGATATATCTTGCTCCTGGGTTGGAAGAACCAATATTGTCAAAATGGCTATCCTCCCAAAACTACTCTACACATTCAATGCAATCCCAACAGCATATTTCACAGATCTAGAGAAAAAAATCCAAACTTTCATCTGGAACCACAAAAGACCTGAATAGCCAAAGCAATTCTAAGCAACAGGGACATGGTGGGGGGTATTACAACTCTGAACCTGAAACTATACTATAAAGCCACCATGATAAAAACGGCATGGTACTGGCAAAGTAACAGACCCGAGGATCAATGGAGTAGACTAGAAGATCCAGAAACGACTCCAGATACACTGAGCCACCTCATCTTTGACAAAGGAGCCAAAAATCCTCAATGGAGGAAAGATAGCCTCTTTAACAAATGGTGCTGGAAAAACAGGGCTTTAACTTGCCAAAGACTAAAACTAGATCTAACTCTTTCACCGTGTACCAAGCTAAAATCAAAGTGGGTAAGAGACCTAAATATTAAAACAGACACTCTAAACCTGTTGCAAAACAGATTAGGTAAAACTCTCAAAGACATTGGCTTAGGGAAAGACTTCATGCACAAAACTTCTATAGCATAGGAATTGGTGGAAGAAATCAAGAAATGGGACCTCATTCTTTTAAAAAGCTTCTGCACAGCAAAGGAAACCACCAACAGTGCAAACAATGTGGGAAAAAATCTTTACCAGCTGTTCCTCAGATAAAGGGCTATTATCTAGAATATATAAAGAGCTCAAAAAAATCAGCCCACCCAAATTTAATGACCCAATTCAAAAATGGCCATCTGAAATGAACAGATAATTTTCAGAGGAAGAAGTAAGAGCAGCTAAGAAGCATATGAAGAAATGCTCAACATCATTAGTCATTCGAGAAATGCAGATGAAAACAACATTGAGATTTCATCTCACTCCACATAGAATGGCTGCCATGTCAGATTCAGCCAACAACAAATGTTGGCAAGGCTACGGAGAAGAAGGAACCCTTCTCCACTGTTAGTGTGACTGTAGACTCGTACAACCCCTGTGGAGATCAGTTTGGATCAGTTTTCCTCAAAAAGCTAGGATTGAAGGTCCCATTTGACCCGGCCATTGCCCTACTAGGTATATATACACAAGAATTAAAAGACTCATATCACAGTGACATATGTGTACCTACGTTTATAGCAGCCCAATTTGTGATTGCTACATCTTGGAAACAACGCAAGTGTCCATTAACTGGAGACTGGATAAAAAAGCTGTGGTTGTTCTACAGAATGGAATATTACTCTTCCATGAAAAATGGTAAGTTTGAATCATTTCTACTTAAATGGACATACCTTGAGGATATCCTCATAAGTGAAATAAATAGGGCACAGATAGGTACATATCGCATCTTTTCTCTGGTATGAGAAAATGAAGATGTAAATGAGTCCTAGCATTGTATGTTATATATTGTGAAATAGAAAATGCTCAGTGTAAAATAGGGTGAAGGGGGAAAATGTTGAGATTGTAACAAAAAAGTAAGGAAACAAATTTTATGTATATGGGGGGGTGGTAGGGTGGGTAGGACTATGGGAAAAAATGAGAATGAAGTTGTGTCTTATACTGGTACAAATCCCCATTATGGAGTGCAATCATGATGTGTATATGTAATGTACCAATAAAGATTAAAAAATTAAAAAAAAAAAAGAGATGGGGCTGGGTCAAAAGAGGTGAGTCCCTGAGGGTGTGCACTGGAAGGGTGTGTTCTTGCCCCAGCTCCTCCCTTCTCTGTCTGTGGGCAGACATGGCATAAGCAGCTCTCCTCCAAGCTTCACACCGTGCAGCTTCTGCCTTGGAGTCTGTCTGTCAACCACAGACAGAATCCCCTGAAACTGTGAGCCAAAGTAAGCTAAGAGACCAAGTAACTTGCTCAGGGTCACATAGCTACTTAAACGCACTTCTGGAGACTATTCTATTTTAGTTAGCCTTCTCTCTGTTGGTACCATCCTACATTCACTCCTATTTTACTGACTCTGTGTTGTGTTCCATGCCTGCATTCCCTTTCCTTGTCTCTTCTGGTGTCTTGTAAAATCTAGGCAGAGACAGAAAGAAAGGTATTATGATTTGTATCTACATGTCTCCCACGAACCTCATGCACTCCTAAGCAGGGCTTTGGGGAAGAGGACAGGCCATGGGAGTGCTATAGCTAACTTGCAATGAGGAGGTGGAGTCTGGCTGGAAGAGGTAAGTCACTGGGGCTGTGACCAGGAAAGGTGTATACCACTTCTCTCTTCTTGCTCTCTGACCACCGTGATACGGGCAGCTTTTCTTCTTCTATTACCCTCTGCTGTACCATCCTCCCTTGGAGCCAGTGAACTAGGAACTGAAAACACAAGCCAAAATTCACCTCTCCTTAAGTTATAAGTATCGGGTATCAAGTCACAGTGATAAGAAAGTGACTATGAGTTACGTAGCATCAGTGTTGGGCTAAGCAAGATGATGCCAGGAATGAGGAGTCAGTCAGTCTTGGAAGTCCATGAACAAATACAAACACATTTGGGAGTTATTAAACGTTCAGAAAAGGAGCTGGAGGCTGGGAACTGAAAGCACCTTAGGAGTCTAAAATGGCAGCTCATGGCATTCATTCTCTGTTAACACTCTTTTGGTGAGCTTCTCACAAACGCAGCCTTGTTATTCTGCAGTCTAAATTTGCTGGTTATTATATCATCACCTATTTTAATCCTAATCATTCTTAAAAGTTCAAGTGTTACCTTCTCCATAAATCTTTCTCTGAGCTCATTCCTCTCTTGTTTATGAACTGCACCATAAGATATAATGTGCTTGTATAGTCATTTGTCTTTTAATTATGTATCTTGTTCCTTTAACTGGACTCATTCATTTATTTTGATTTTTCTGTTTCTCTGACAGTTTGGGAGACCTGGCTGGATTCCAATCTCAACTCTCCCACTAATGAGTTGAGAAACTGGGAGCCATCTACAACTTTTCTGAAACTCATCTTCCCACTTTAGGGGTTCTTGTGAAAATAAACATGGTAATACAATAAAGGAATGTAAGGTATTATTGCTCAAAACATTTGAACTAAGTGCCTCTGCCTATTTCATTCCATTTGGTTGGTGGTTTTATGTCAGAAATTACAATCATTACTGCTTGTTTCATAGAAAAATCCTCAGCAAAGGTTAATAGATCTGAAAAAATAATACTGAGATGCCTTTTAAAATGGTACCAGAACCTTGAGGACATACTCACAAGTGAAATAAATAGGACACAGATGTGTAAATACCATATCATTTCTCTAGTATGACAAGCTAAAGGTGTAAATGAGTTCCAAAATGTATGACAGGTATAGTGAAATAGGAAGAAAATGTTCAAAAGGAAAAGGGAAAGGGGGGTAGGGGAAAGTAAAGCAAGGAAAGAAAAAATTTTATGGTTAAAAAAAGGAAACAAAGCTTATGTATATAGGGGGTGGAGAGGTTGGAGGGCAGGGGAATGGGAAAAATGAGAATCAGCTCTGCCATTTTCAGATGAAGGGCTAATATCTAGAGTAAATAAAGAACTCAAAAAAAAAAATCAAGCCCCTCACAAATTTAAAGACCCCAATTCAAAAATGGACATCTAAAATAAACAGACATTTTTCAGATGAAGAAGAAAAAGCAGATAAACAACATATGAAGAAATGTTCAACAGCACTGGTCATTCAAGAGATGAAGATGAAAACAAAAAATGGTTGTTATCACGAAATCAATAATCAACAAGCTGGCAGGGCTGCATGGAGAAAGGAACCTTCTCCACTGTTGGTAGGAATGTAGACTGGTGTGACCACTGCGGAGATCAGTGTGCAGATTCCCCAAAATCTAGGATTAGGGGTCCCATTTGCCCCTGCTATTCCCATGCCAGGTATATACATGAAGGAATTAAAAGATGCATATCACAGTGACATATGTGCACCCATGTATATAGCAGCTCAGTTTGTGATAGCTAAATCTTGGAAACAGCCCAAATGACCATCAATAGGAGACTGGATAAAGAAGTGGGTTTTTTATAAAATGGATTATTCTCAGTCATAAACAATGATAAATTTGAGTCATTTAGACTCAAATGGATATAACTGGAGGACACACTCATAAGAGAACCAAGATGTGTCATGTACAGGTACAAATTCTCAATGTTGAAAGTAATCATAATGTGTATATAAAATGTACTAATAAAATCAATTTTTAAAAAGATGGTACCAGATGAAAAGGGCGTATGTGCAGTCTGTTCAGGGTGCTTCTTAGAAGCTACCAGGCAACTCCAGGTTTACTCATTTTTAAAGCTTTCATCTTTCTAATAGTATCTTAACATGAATGATCCATGTCAATGCTATGCAAAAGAAAAAGAATATTGAGTAAAGTCTAGCCAACAAATGTGCAGTAGTATTCTAGTCTCAAGGAAAAGTTTTCCACTAACACATGCTCCATGGCATTAATCAGTTACTTCATTCATGTAGTTGTCTACCTCCTCACCCAGTCTTAGCTCATTTCCTTGAATTTCAAATGATATGGTTAACTTCTTCTTGGACTCACTTCAATCCCTCCCTTCCTTGTCCAAAGCTCTGTTTCCATAGTATGTTCTTTCTTTTTTTAAATTGATTTTATTGGTACATTTTATATATAAATTATAATGACAATCAATATTGAGCATTTGTACCAGTACATGAGAATTAAGATGTGTTCCCTCTTTTTGTAGAAGCAATGTATCTCTCTTTATAGGGTCTTTTCTCTCAAGTCTATAAATATATGCAGTCTGGTTAAAATGCAGTATGTTTTAGTCTGGTTTGTTTTGGTTTTTGGTATCAGTGATCAAAGTCAGGACCTTGTGCTTGGTAGGCAGGTGCCCAAACAATTGAGCTAAATCCCCAGCCCTGATTAAAATACACTGTGAATGTTTAAATTTTTAAAAATTTATTACCATAAAAGACACATTACCTTTGATCACCCTCAAAATATTTTCCACTCCTCAGGACACACTGCTTTGAACACACTCATCCTATAGTTCTTCCCATTTTCTGAAGCAGTTCTAGAAGTCTTTTTTTGTGTCTTCACAAGGTATAATTAAAACAATAAAGGAAATGGTGCTTCCTAGTGCCATTCAATGGACAGGCAGCCTCATAAATACATCCAGATATGTCCTCATTTATCCACCTTATTCACCAGATCTTGCACCATGTGACTTAGGCTCTTTCCTAAAGTCAAAATGACAATGAAAGGTAAATATTTTGAATTTATTTATGATACTGAAGCAGCCTTAATAGTATAACTAAAGATATTCACGGAGGAGGACTTCCAGAACTGCTTCAGAAAGTGACAAGGATGATGAGATGAGTGTACTTGAAGTAAAGGGGAATATTCTGAGGGAAATTAATGTTATAAATGAGTCTTTTATTGTAATACACATTTAAACTCAAACATTCATTGTATTTTTTTTTTATCATACCATATACCTATCTCAAAACAAGGCAACCAAACAACTCTGCTTTCTCCAGCCTCACAACTCCTTCCAGCTATAATTTAACTTTTCTTTCTTTTTAAGGTTTTTTGAGACAGGGTCTTGCTTTGTGGTTCAGGCTGGCCCTACAGCAATCCTCCTGCCTCTGCCTCCCGAGTGCTGGGATTACAGGCGTGAGCCACCACGCCCGGCACTGTGCTATGTAGTACTGGTTGCGGCTGTGTATGAGTCTCCACCCCAGTACTGTTATGTGGTTACCAGGATCGAACCTGGGCCCTTGAGCTTGCAAGACAGGCGCCAGAACCACTGAGCTATATCCCCGGCTCCCAATTTCACTTTTCTTTTCACAAGCTTCCTGAGCAAAATAATCCCTACTCTTTCTCCACTTGTTTACGCTCCATCTTTTCAAGCCATTCCGATATAATTTCTGGCCTGAGAACACTAAAATAGACCTTAGCAAGATCACTCAGATACTCTTAACTGCCAAATCTTACAGATGTCTTTCAGTACTTGTCCTATTGGATTTCTCTGCTGCACTTAATACTGCTGCACACTTCTTTTTGAAATTCACTTTTCCCTTAGCTTCCTGAACACCATTCTCTCCTGGTTCTCTCCACAGGGTTTCCTTTCCATACACATATCCTAAAAGTTGGTACTTCCAAGGTTTATTTCCCAGAGAGACCCCTCCAAGGTTTTGCTCTTCTCAGAATTCCTATCAGGTATCCACTGTTACTGATTCAGCTATCATCTCTACAAAGACAATCACTCCTCAGGACACACTTCCATAAGCTAATGCCCATTTACTATAGTTTCCCTCAAGTATCCCTCAGGACTTCAAATTCCGTATGTGTATCCATGATTAAAACTCATCAACTACAAAAGAAAATACAAGCTCTTCCAAGTACGTACTATAGTTTATAATTTTTAACTGATAAAAGCTAATTTGGATCTATCAAAATGAAAGGAATGATCTGTAAGTGGACATTTGATGTCACAGAAGTATCATCAAACCTTTAGTTTTTTGTTTGTTTGAGCACTGGGGATTGAGCACAGATCTTTTACACTGAGCTATGTCCCTAACCAAATCTATTTTTTACTTAGTGATAAGGTCTCTAAGTCACTAAGTTGCCCAGGAAGGGCTCAAATTCATGATCCTGCTTCAGCCTTCTGAGTACTCAGATTATAAGCATGTGCTACTGCAACAGGTTTTGTTTTTTGTTTGTTTCGTTGGTTGGTTGGTTGTGGGTTTTTTGGTGGTGCTGGGTACTGAATACAGGGCCTTGTGCAATGTGGCTAAGTGCTCACTTACAGAGATGAAGCCTGGCCCTCAGAACCTTTAGGATTTTTTTGAGTGACTTAACAAAATCTACCTTTCCTCTTAATAAATAGAACTCTTTGGAGGGACCAATTTTCTCAGGTTCCTCAGAGGTTTTCTGGGAGTAAAGAGATCAGCTAATCCTAAGCCCTTATTTCTAAATTTAGAATTAGTTAATTAAATTTAGAATCAGGTAGTTTCATCCAAAACCCAGTGTTCTTATACAAAATTACCTTAAAGGAAGACTTATATGATGTTCCTGCCTCAACTCAAAGGCCTTGTTTGCGGGCAAGGGAAGACATCAGCATATATACACTGGTTGCTGATTATGGGGCTCTGCTATACTGTCACAAGTGGTATTTTACAGAGTAATGACTCCACATTTGTATGTAAACTAAGATATTCTTAATCTTGAAGCACATGTATATTGTCACTGCAGAGCTAGCAGGTACCTTCGACTAGCCAAGACATCACTGTCTAGTCACCCAACTTCCACTGGACTATGTCAGATCAATTCTCAAAATCAATCCTGCAGAAGACTAGCTTGAAACTGCACTGAGCAGGCTTTAAAATATTATAGAATTGGCTTATAATTCAACTACTGATTAAAATTATGAGTCAATCCAAAGCTTACATGTGACTTGCTAAATGAGCCTTCAGCTGGCATACACGGACAGAATTCTTTTGGCCAATGATCACAGTAGAGAACTCAATGATTGATGAGACTATGACATCTCTTAATAGTAAGATGCACTGCAGGTGAAGAATTATGCCTATGCAGCCGTTCTCCCAGATCAAACAATAGCTGAAGATAACACAAGCAGTGTTTTAAATACAACCTACAAGATAACCCAGGTGGCTTGCTCACTATGACCTGTCCTTCACAAAAAATGCAATCCTTCCTCCCACTTACAGCCTGGCTCATTAGTGCCTTAAGTCCCGCTATTCCTAACATCTGCCTTTATCCCCCTGCTGTCTTGTGTAGATGATAAATACTGACAAATATGGAGATGGTGGGCTGAGCCAGGAAAAAACTAAGATCAAGTGGTTCTAGCCAGAAGATAGCCAAGGTCAGACCCTCACCCCCCAAATAATAAACTACCGTTTGCTCTTTATTCTTATTTCTTTGTCTATTATTCTTGCATCTTCCACTGCAGCTCTTAGAAAAATAAACTTCCTCCACCCTTTACAATTTCCAGAAAAGAATATTCCTTCTGGAAGACTTTCTTGGCTTGACTCTTCTCCAGCGCACCACACCAAATATTCCCTAACCTCTGCTCACCTTTCATGGGTAAATATGTATTTATATTGATTTAAATTATGCTTCATATACATATGAACACTCAAAATTTGAGGTCAGCAAGTTGTTTCTCTTCTATGTGTGTCCTTTATTTTGTATTCAGTTATTATTGTATGCTGCTATCAACTTGTTGATTGACAAGTTATGAAGATTTACAAGTCGTTCTAAAAGCACAACAGAAGTATACTGTTTAAAAGACAAAGCAAACAGGGCCGGGTAGTTAGCTCAGTGGTTCCGGCGCCTGTCTTGCAAGCGCAAGGACCGGGTTCAATTCCCCGGTAACCACATAACAATACTGGGTGTGGAGACCCGCGCCCAGCAGCAACCAGTACCACATACCACAGTGCCGGGCGTGGTGGCTCACGCCTGTAATCCCAGCACTCGGGAGGCAGAGGCAGGAGGATTGTGATGTGAGTTTGAGGCTGAGCTCAGGGCCAGCCTGAACCACAAAACGAGACCCTGTCTCAAAAAAACCTAAAAGACAAAGCAAGCAGAAACATGAAATGGTGCAGGAACTTACAACAAAAAATATGGCAACAAAGCTTATGTATATATGAGGGAGGAGGGACTGGAATGGAAAAAAATAAGAATTACGATACATCGCATACAGGTACAAATTCCCAATGAAGAACGTGGTCACAATGTATACCTAAAATGTACCAATAAATGCAATAAAGAAAAAAAAATGGCATACCATTGCCAACAAAATAATTTCTCCTTGCCATTGTTCTGAACACCACAGCATATACACTGTGGGGAGTGCTGCATTAAGACCACTCTACAGCTATGGAAATATTAAGGCTGATAGTTGAGATAATTTCTTGACAACTGAGGATCCAACCATATCTTTCTGAGAAAGACACTATGGAGGTCCACGCCCTGAGGCTTGTTGTGCTTAACTGCCTGTCCTGGGGCAGTAATTCCCATACTCCTGAGTCCTTGCAAGTGAACAACTTCATTTCCCTAGTAGAGAGCCAACTTCTGTTTTAGCCAGACTTGTAATCAGGCCTTTACTATGCTGTTTTCATTTAAATTTGAATCTATCAAATTGGCTTTGGAATGTGGAATTTTTGCACTCAGCCTTTACTTTCCATTATGTGTTCCAGTTCTGAATGCCAGAAACAAATGGTTATTTGGCCACTGGTTTGTGGCCAACAGCTCATATTTGTGTTGTAATTAAGAATGATTCTGTGTGTCATGCCAGCCTGCTGAGCTAGCAGATGGACACTGGTCAGCGAGGGTGCAGACCTCTACTTTCTGTTACTGCAACATTATAGTTTCACCCATTAAGTTTTAAAGATTCTCAGTATGTAAGTATTATCCACTCTAGTAGGCATTAGAAGTAGAAATGAAAAGAGTCTAACATTTATGGAGTACTTCCTACATACTAAGAGTTGGTTATGGTTTGCATTTAGATGTTCTCCCAAAGCCTCACGGAGATGAGGTGGGACTGTCTTCTTCAGAGGTAGGTGAATCTGGGATGTCTGATGTGGGGGTTAAGGGTATGTGATTGCTAAATTACTATTCCTGAGTCATTAGTTTGGAACCGCCCTAATCCCTGTAGTCTGAATAAGATAAAAGGGGCATAATGATACTGTTAAAACTCCCTCTTGCTGCTTTTGCTGTTTTCCACTACCATGAACTGAAGTCTGTCATTACCTTTGCTGCCTCGTGTGTGCCTTGTTGTTTCCCTTCTGTGATGCTTTTTTCCCATCCCTATCTTGGAGCCAGGAGATTATGGACAGAAACTCTATGAACTACAAGCCAAATAAACCCTTTCCCCTCTAATTTTGTGTGTCAGGTATTTTGTTTCAGCAACAAGAGAAAACTACCTAACACATAGCTATATTAGGTACATTCATAATTGCTGTCTCAATTCAATCCCATGTTAACCTCAGGTAATTGAGTACTATAATCCCCATTTTGCAGAAAAGGAGGTTGAAGTTCAAAGACATTAAGTAGAATAGTTATAGAGCCAGTATATATTAGACATAGTTTTAAAGCCAGACCTAGAAAATCTAGATCCTATGTCCTTCTTCTTCTACCACATTGCTTGCCTTATCAATAAAACACAAGGCTTCCTGTTCTCTGCTTTTCTGTGAACTGTGTCCAAAGAGGACAAGACTAGTGGTAATTTCACTTACTCTACTATTTTGCATGGACATTCTATGCTCTCAGTTATTCTCCTCTAACTTCACTGAAATATGTTATCAACCAATCCAACACGCCTGACCCAACCTGCCTTTTCCACTTTTCCCATCACAATGACTTACTAGAATGCCTGAAGTTTACATACTGGATGAATCAGTGCATCACACAGTATCTGTGCTCCGAAATTCTTGAGGTCATTTCCACTTCAAGTACAGCAATGTTAGGTTCTCATGTTCTGCCGAGGACAGAGGCAGGCGGCCTGGACTACACAGCTGTGAGGTGACATTCTGCTAACCTGCAAGGGGTCAAAGATTTGAGAAAGAAATCAGTTTTATCCTAAGTTCCCTAGTGAACTTCCCTTTCATATACAAACTGGAACAAAAGCTCACCAGACAAAAGAACACCCACACACTAACCACAGGGTCTGTAGTTTGCAGTAGTGTGTTTTAGCTCTTCACATAGTACCTGCACTAGGGCACTGTCATTGAGGTCAAGGAGTCTCCGGTGTTCACTGGTGTAGACTGCATTGTGCAAATCCTGACAACATGCCCAGTCAGGTGACACGTCCACAACTTGCCAGTAAGTAAAGTTTGACATCATTTTATCTGCACTGAGTAACTAGGAATTGTGTTTTCCCCTCAGAAAAACGCACCAGGAAAAAAGCATGTCATGTAAAAATATCCCTTAGGTCAGGACTAAGCAGAGGTTGTGGAGAATGAACAATCTATTCTTTCTGTCTAAATGATTTGGTTCTTCATTTACTGCTTCCTTGGAGATTAACTCACCAAGCCAAAAAATACTCATTTAATTTTGGGAGTTGCTGAAGTATCAAGAAATTCTTCTTATGGCTACAGTCCATGATACTCATGCCAGATTCTTTAGCAGACAGTCGGGCTGTTTTAATCATTCTTACAGCAATTTTGGTCCCAAATCTTCAATTTTGGTATTAATTAGAAGCAGTCTTGTCAGGGTCTGAGACGAGGTCAGAATTTGGACAAGGGACTCACAACAACTTGCAGACAGAAAGAGAGAGAGAGAGAGAGAGAGAGAGAGAGAGGGAGAGGGAGAGAAAACATTCAGAAAGCCTGCAGGGATAGAGACACCAGGGTAGCTGTTATCTATGGCATCAGGAAGTCCCACTGATCCTTAAATTTCAAGAACCGTGAGATGGACACGGACAAGCAGACACTTACACAAGATTTTCAGTTGTGCTCTTTGTATGCAGCAGACCTTCCAACAGATGCTGTCCTGCTGTGTCCCCCAGAACAGGGGCAAACACAAACAATTCTTTTAAAGGCTGACTCACTTGCAGCAAAGAAGAGAGCTCCAACTAGCATCTGTGAGGAAACATTTACTTGAGTTACTCAGAAAAAAAGAAAAGAAAAATCAGCTACTGTCATCATTTGTCTTCCTGGGAATATTCTGCCACCCCCATGTACCTTCTCCTTTGAAATCCTTCTCCGGGCCACCTCCTTCACTGAACTTCCTCCCAAGGTCTCTAGGCTTTATCTGATATTTCTAAATGATCCACAGTATATGATTCAGCATATACTGGTGTGCTTTTAAAGGTAGTACTGTCATATAAAGAACTTTTGGTTACTCTACCAACATTTTTTATTTATGTAGTTAATATTATGTAATGTCGCTCCTACAAATACAAAACTGGTGTATACTGGAAAGAATATGAGATTTGGAGACAGATTTTAGAGTCACATCCTGACTATACTACTTGTTGTGACCTTGAATAAGTCACTTTTTACCTGACTAGTGTAAAAAACGAATGAAGTGAGATAACTTCTGGCAAACACCAAGCCTAGTAGGTACTCCACAAGTTCAATAGTCATTAGATGATGTGACATAATTCTAAGAAATGTACTGTAGTTTCTCCACTTTACAGCTGGAATGTCTGAGACCCTCACAAAGATATTTCACCCCTTTGTCTCCCAGAAGATTTTGACTCAGGTCTAACTCAGTTAAGTGTGGGCTGCAAGTGAGACGAGAGGCAAGATACTTGCTAACAGCCTCTGAGCTTTCTGGGAAAAGGCTACCACACAACCAGGAAAGGAAGATGTGCAGGGACAGAATTGGCTACTTTAACATACTACACATGATCCATCATAAACAAAAACAGTAAAAGTCCACAGATACAAGATCTCCAATCTTGAGTATATCATAGCACCCTACCCTCCATGGCAAGGACCTGTGAAATGCTTCCAAAACAATGTACTCCACAGTGGGAACTAATAAATGCTGACTTTCTGAGAGAAAAAAATGGTTGGGAGGAAATATTGATAATCTAGTTCATTTTAAATTCTTGTGTTAATTTAGCATTCTCTCACTTAAAATCACAGGGGAAATATTCTATAATCATCCTTTATAAACTTTACAGTCAAAAGGTCATTTTTTCTCCTCTTATTTAAATGTTCACTAGTAATTTTCCATCCTCAGATGCATCCTATCACCATTATCCACACAATATTCTTGTTTGGGGGTGGGAGGTATAAAAAATAGTTTTTAGTGACTTCCCTGTCTTCTCAATCTTTGTTTCCCCATATTAAGTGGTCAAATTCCTTGAATCATTTCCTACTTTCAATAATTTCTAGATTTACATTATAACTTTTAAGTTCTCATTTTTTGCTTGATGGACCATGTTACAAACTTACTCTTGAAGAGAACTCATGAGAGATATATTTACAGCTTCCCAATTTACAAATGTTACATGGAGGTGCTTCGTATGATATGAGTTCTCAAAGGGTATCTTAGAAAGATTTGGGCCAGAGATTTGGCTCAGTGGTTCCAGCGCCTGTCTTGCAAGCGCTAGGACCCGGGTTCGATCCCCAGTAACCACATACCATACTGGGTGTGGAGACTCACGCCCAGCAGCAACCAGTACCACATACCACAGTGCTGGGCGTGGTGGCTCACGCCTGTAATCCCAGCACTCGGCAGGCAGAGGCAGGAGGATTACTGTGATGTGAGTTGGAGGCTGAGCTCAGGGCCAGCCTGAACCACAAAGCGAGACCCTGCCTCAAAAAAAAAAAAAAAAAAAAAAAACCCTAAAAAATTTTTTTTAAAAAAAGAAAGATTTAATGGTGTGGAGTTTTGACTTTTAGAAGTCCCACATATATACTGTGGCGATTATGTTTATGCATCAATTTGGCTAGGCCATAGTACTCAGACACATTTGATCAAACATTATTCTAGATGTTTCTTTGAAGGTACATTTTTAGATGAGGTTACCATTTTAATCAGCAGACTGAATAAAGTAATGTCAGTGAGCCTTGTCTATTCATGGAAAAGACTGGCCTCTTCTTCAGAAGAGGAAATTTCGTCACCTTTAGGCTTGAATCACAACACAGCCACTTCCCTGCATCTCCAGCCTGCCAGGATGCCCTGCAGTTTTTGGATTTTCCAACACTCGTAATCACATGAGCCAATCCCTTCACATTTAATCTATCTTTTTCCCTCTCTTTTCTCTCCCTCTTCCCCCTCCCTTTCCCTCTGCCTTTCTCTTCCCTTTTCTCCTCTCTGTCTACACACACACACACACACACACACACACTCCCTATTGATTACTGGTTGTTCCTCTGGAGAACCCTAAATAATACATACATGATAACAAATATTTGATCAAGGTGAATGCTATTGACTTGGAAGTCAGATACAATGGAGTTTTGAATTTCTGCCCTTGTCATATTTTTAGCCTAATGACACTGGGCTTCCATTTCCTCCTCTGGTAAAATATGGATGATAATCTGGACTTCCCAGAGATGCTTTGCAGAGCAAGAGAAATCACATACACAAAGCATTCAAACACTCAACATGATGCCTAGTATAAAATAATTGTTCAATGAGTGTTAAAATTGTCACTGATAACACAGCCACTTAAAAGTTTTTTTCCTAAGCTTTGCTACATATCAACTTCAGGGACTGCCACTTTCATTCTTCTCCATGACTCCCTGACTTGTGTTTTGATCATGATATCCACTCTGAAATATATATTTTAAAAATATTCCTATAGAATGGAAACTAATAGTTACAACTTACTTGAGGTTCTGTAATTTGCAACGCAAGTCTTTTAAGTCTTCACAGTGCAACTTCAAAGTTGAAAGTTTTCAGCTTTGTTTCACTAAATTCTAGCTTAATGAGCCACTGACCAGTGCTAAGAACAGTAGCTAGTGCTCCATAAGAAGCAGGTGAGATAAGGCATTGCATGAGCTTTAGAAGAGAATTACTTCATTAACTTATTCATGCCCCCTCGCAAGTAGAATTTGACTGAAAAACAATATGAGTGAAAACAACAAATTACCTAGCTATCAGTTACCTCAATGTTTATTATAGGGAAAAGGGGAAAGGAGCGTTGCCAGAACCTGTGTTATGGGTTCTGGTCTCCTATGAGCCACCACAGCACAAGGTGACATAAAGAACAGACAGGAAACCAGGGATTTGGCTCAGTGGCACCATGCCTTCTTGGCAAGCTGCAAGCACAAGAGCCTAAGTTTGATCTCCAGTACCACCAAAAAGTAAAAACTAAAAAAAAAAGAAGAATGAACAGGAAACAAGACTTAAAGTGAAGAATCTGGGTCTTGGGGCATACTCAGTGCTGCTGATGGCAACAAGGACAAAGGCCTCCAAGTGCATCCTGTGTTTATTGAATACACTTGTGGGAAGGGATAGGGAGCCTGATAGGCTTTGAAGGGATCTAGTGAAAAACTGCCAAACACCTGGTGCGATGGCTCCGGCAGGGCTGCTAGGGAGTCAACACTGTTTATCTTGCAAGTATAGAACAAACCGATACTTGGACTGGATACAATTAGCAAGTAACCCACCAGGTCAGTGAGAAGCCATAATTCAGCGGAAAGGATTTTAATTGGGGTCACACTGACCTCAGCTGCATCTAACTCAGCAGAGCCCGCCCCTTCAGACCAGGGCCTAGGTTTCTGTGGCAGCCACTGAGTGAGGGGCTATACTCACCCAGTCCACCATCTGACACGACCATGTGAGTCATGCAGAGCTTTAGTCTGACTCCCAACATAAAACCATACAGCCGAATTAGGAAAAGCAAGACACAGGTGCCAGTCGGTCTGCTACAGTCTATAATACGCCATTTTGGTTGTTTCCAGCCTTCACACACATGCTTCATTCCTGAATCTTCCAGGGTACTTTTTACAAATCTCCAGTCTGTCAGATAGTGGTTGGTTTCAAATACTGAGGAGAGGTCCCTACCACAAGAAGCTGTGAGTGGCAGAAAATCAGTCTGTGTAAAGAAAAGGACTTTTGAGGGGAGAAATAAAATATAGTTTTCTTTAAAGATACTTATTTGTATCTTACTTATGTAATGAATTCTTTTAAGTTATTCAATGACTAATTGAGTGCTTACTACTGTGTGAAGTGCTCCAAACAGAGATAATTTAAGACACACACTATACACAAGCAGCAGGAAAGTATTTTGGGGGATGCAATGTATTTGTGGGGGACACAGAAAGGTTTTACAAATCAGTCTAATTCAAAGTGGGATTAGAGTGTCAAGAAATAGTGATGAGGAAGCAATGCTGGAGTGCCTTTGTATATGGAATGGAAACTGAGTAAGACATAGATGAGAAGGGCCGGGGATATAGCTCAGTGGTTCCAGCGCCTGTCTTACAAGCGCAAGGGCCCGGGTTCGATCCCCGGTAACCACATACCGTACTGGGCGTGGAAACTCACGCCCAGCAGCAACCAGTACCACATAGCACAGTGCCGGGCGTGGTGGCTCACGCCTGTAATCCCAGCACTCGGGAGGCAGAGGCAGGAGGATTGCTGTGATGTGAGTTGGAGGCTGAGCTCAGGGACAGCCTGAACCACAAAGCGAGACCCTGTCTCAAAAAAATAAAATAAAAACCTAAAAAAAAAAAAAAGACATAGATGAGAAGAGCAGTGCAGAGACTAGAAAGATGTGAGAGAAATGCATGCAGAAAGCAACCTGTGCAAAGGCAAGGACACAAAGGGAAGACACCGCAGAGAAATTGCAATTTATTTGGTATGGTCTACTTTAAAAGACTGGAAGGATATATATAAAACAATTTAAATGGTTCTGTCCCAGTTTGGGGAAAGGTGGGATTATAGGAAGATATGTGTTTTCCAGGAATTTAAAAAATTATTTACAATAATCATATGTTACTGGGAAAAACTTTCTTTTCATTTGGGGAAAAATCCAGGCTTATTCCAAAAAAAATTTTTACAGTAGAGAAAAATAAAAATAAAGTTTTCCCCTCCCAAATTCTATAATTCTATTACTCAAGGATAACTATGATTAAAATGTTGGTGTATAAAGTTCAGATCTTTTAATCCATGCATATATATGAGAGAGAGAGAGAGAGAGAGAGATGTTAAATGTTCTCTATAACAAATGAAATTGAAGAAAAATGTATTTCTTAAACAGTTAAAAATTTTCTCCTGCCATATGCAGTAGTACACACTTGTAATTCCAGTTACTAGAGAAGCTTGGCTAGAGAACCCTAAGTTCAAGGCCATCCTGGGCAATTTCACTAGACCTTGTCTCAGAAAGGCAGGTGAGTGCCTCAGTGGCAGAGCACTCATCCAGCCTGAACAAGTCCCTGTGTTCAATCCCTAGTATCACCAAAAAAACCAAACTAAAAACCAACAATTAAGGACATGAACTAGCTCCTCAAGATGAATGTAATCATGTACTGCAAGCATGTAGTAAGAAAAATAAGATCTGAAGATAACAAATAAAAAACTTTCTCCAAATTTCCCATTCAACACCATCTCCTAGAAATACTGTTGAGTGTGATGTATAACCATCCTCACTCTAATTCTCTAAGATTACAGAAGTACATGTAAATTATGAGTACATATGATTTGCATGTTTTATAAAAAGCATATCATAAAAAATTAATTCTTCAATTTTACACACACTTCTGTCATTTGGTCCTTATCATAGGCCTGTAGGTAAAACTAAAATTCAGTTACAGTAAAATGTTATACAATAGGGCCAGGGCCTTAGCTCAGTAGTTCTAGCACCTGTCTTGCAAGCACAAGGGCCCGGGTTTGATCCCCGGTAGCCACATAAATACTGGGCGTGGAGACTCACCCCAGCAGCAACCAGTACCACATACCACAGTGCCGGGCGTGGTGGCTCACACCTGTAATCCCAGCACTCGGGAGGCAGAGGCAGGAGGATTGCTGTGATGTGAGTTGGAGGCTGAGCTCAGGGCCAGCCTGAACCACAAAGCGAGACCCTGTCTAAAAAAAAAAAAAAAAAATTATACAATAAATGGCAAAACAGGACTCAACCTATGATCTATGATTCATCCTTTAGGCCTCACAAAGTCTCTAAAGGTATTACAATATGATCATATTGCTGTGGTGATAGTGTAGAGCAGTGTAGACCAGAGAACTGTAGTGACAGAAGAAAGAAATGAAGAGTAAATAAGGATGGGAGGGAGGAAGGAAACAGATGGAGGATGGAAATGATAATTTATAATCATTTATGTTGACTATAGTGTCCAGTCAAGGGGGATGGAACTATTCCCTGGCCATACCCTCTTATTTCAAGGGCCATTGGCAGAGGCTGAAGCTAGTGCTACAGATGGAGGAAGAAGAGAAGATAGGGATGTGGTCAGTACAGCCTCAGAGGAGGCCACAGAGGAGCTATGTGCAAGCCTCTTGCAGCTTCTTGGAATCATCCCAAACAAAAACTTCACCTCTGAGGGAGACAGGAAGGATAATATTAGGCCTGTGGAAACAGCCTCCTTTTATCTCCCTGGAGCTCTGAATGCCACGCCCACAATCTCAGAAGAACCCCTTCCTGTCCCACTCCCTGCCTTGTTCACATGCAGCTACAAAAGCCCTTGGTCCTGTTTCCCAGGTACACCAACATCATCCACACTAGCAACCACGATCACAGCACCTGCTCTAACACACATGTGTCCCCACTACACAGCCTCTGATGTTAACTTGTGGTCTGACTTGGGTATTCAATAACTAGATCTTCAAGAACCCTGGAAAAACAAGAGAGACTTGAAATTCCATTAGCACAGAAAACATTCAGTACCTCACATGCCGGGGGATTGGGACTGCCCTTGGTGTAAGGCCATGAATTTTGCACGAAGGGAAAATTGTTTCCACTATGGAAGGAGACTCTGGCTGCAAAGCCCTTAATAAAATTAGCAAGGTGCAGGAAAACAAACAGTCCAGTGGGAAGTCAATCTGCAGAAGCATCGGCCTGGGGGAGGGTGGGGAGGAAGGGCGGTGGGAGGATGGGCCCAAGGCAGCGGAGAGGGACCTGAGGTGGGGATTGGGGAAGGTACAGATGGTGGGAGAGAGACATGTTTTCATGATCCTTTTTATATTCCAGAACATTCGTATCCAACACCCCAGAGATGCCGTGTGTGTGTGTGTGTGTGTGTGTGTGTGTGTCCACCTTAGTGTCCAGCAGACCGGACATCCATGTATGTAAAACCCCCTCCTACCTCTGACCCCAGGGCTCAGATAATGGGAACAGAAGTGGGCATCAGACCCACACTGAGCCACACAAACTGTCAGGCTACAGGCTGCCAACAGAGGCAGGTACCATACACAGGATGGGGCTGGGCAGTGGCACAGGGGGTGCATGGAGCAGAGGCCAGGTTCGCGGGCACAAATGCTGAGGCAGAGCCCTCGCTGTGGGGCAGAAGCAGGTACTTTACAGAGGGTGGCATTTAGGGGACACAGTACAGGGTAAGGTGCAGGGGACAGAAAGGCACAGCAGAGCACAGAGGAGCTAGTACAGAGCTCCAGAAAGCTGTGGAGAGTGGCGGTGACTCAGGGACTTTTCTCTTCCTGCAAGT
>PVIR01028934.1:0-21535 GCA_004026965.1 Petromus typicus | reverse complement strand
GCGCCTGTCTCGCAAGCGCAAGGACCCGGGTTCGATTCCCCGGTAACCACATAACAATACTGGGTGTGGAGACTCACACCCAGCAGCAACCAGTACCACATACCACAGTGCCGGGCGTGGTGGCTCATGCCTGTAATCCCAGCACTCGGGAGGCAGAGGCAGGAGGATTGTGATGTGAGTTTGAGGCTGAGCTGAGGGCCAGCCTGAACCACAAGGCGAGACCCTGTCTCAAAAAACCTAAAAAAAAAAAAATAAATAAATAAAAATAATAATCCTCTCCTTTAACTTTGGATGTTGAATATTTTGTCTCAGCAATGAGAGAAAATAACAGTGACACATTGCAAACCTAAATACTTAGATGAATATTGTTTCAGACTCTTCTTGGCTACGGATCCTCTAGTGTTTGTTTGGGTTTGGAGCTGGGCGTAGTGGTGCACACCTGCAATACCAGGACTCCGGGAGGCTGAAACAGGATTGAAAATTCAAGTCTAGCCTAGGTATTTTAGCAATCTAGTGAGACCTGGTTTATAAAGGGGGTGCTGGGGGTGCAGTTCAGTAGGAGGAGCCTGAGTTTAACCTCCAGTACAGCAGTAAACAAAAGAGATGGCTATTGTGAGGATATAGTACTAATTAATCAACCTAGTGCCCAGGTTTTTATTATTCTTACCATATTACACTGAGATACACATGTATCTGTTTTACTGACTCGGCCTTGAATGTAACTCACAAGATAAACACTGAAACAGCACAGATTCCCAAGTAGTACTTATGCAAAACTATATCAGACAGTGGAAGGGGCAATGACCAAGACAGGGGTCTCAGCCCAAATACACAGTCAGGTTGTAACAGCTCTCAGGGGGCGAGTCCTTTTCATATAACAGAAGAGACAATCTCCAGGTGCCAGCTCTGTGCTCCCTACCTATCTACTTTCGGTAAAGTGATTTGCTTCCCCATTTTTATTCTCTTTCCAATAAAGTGACTTTGTTTTTCCTCCTGAACTTGTATCTCAATTTTTTTAATGTAGGTTTTTTTTTTTAAGAACCCTAGATAAAAATCGACCCTCACAAGATATAACAAATATTTCCCATTTTGTTATAAGTGTCTAGGTAGATTTGTGCCGTTTACAAATGTGACCTTTTTTTTTTTTTTTGGTACCAGGGATCATACTAAGTCTTGCACTTACAAGGCCAGCAGCAGCACCATTGAGCTAAATCCCCCGCCCACAGTGTGATTTAGCAAAAATCTTTGTATCTGGGTGTGAGGGTGTGTATCTGTAGTTTCAGCACTTTGAGCCTGAAGGAATATGTTACACAATTGAGAGAGACCCTGTCTCAAAAAGTTGAAAAAGCTTAGGATATAAAATCTTTCAGTATGAAAGCCCTGGCTCTGTAGCTATGGGTGCTGTCAGGTGTAGCAGTGCAGAAGACGGGGTCTGTGCTAGTTCTGCACTCCCTTAGTTTCTTCATTTGCTGCTTTTAGAGATTTAGTCCCTGCCTCTCAGGTGATTCCTTGACTTGCTTCTTAAAGTACATCTGGACCCCATCAGAACCTCACACCCTCCTTTTCTCTGCCTCTTCCAGCCCTCACTTCTGTTCAGGTCTCCTTATGGCAGACTCCAGTGAGGATCAGGCAATATTTTTCTGTTGGAAATTACTTACTGTGGCATTTGAAGGTAATCTAATGTGTTTGCCTGGCCTGCAGTGCCTCATATGGTGTAGATTTTACTGTCCAACTTCATAGCAAACCATTTTCCATTCTCCCATACGCCTTCAGCTCCACGCTGATCTTTGTTCCTTGAATAATTCATTTACTGTGACACAGGAGACAGAGGCCAACAGTAAAACTAGAAATTGTAGTCGCCCTCCACGTGGTGGTGGTATATGGCCAAGGATTAGCTTCAGAGGCCCGGATGGGAAGGGAGCGGGCAGACTACAGGTAGTGCTTGGAGAACTATTCCACCTTTAATGCAAAAAAAACAGTCACTTACATAGTAAATAGTAGAGGGCACAAACATATGAGTAGGGTCAGTAGCAGACTGGATGCACCATGCACAGAGGCGGGTCTTTGTAGACTGAAGAGGCAATCCTGCTTTTGACCCAGGTGGAGTCATAATGAGGTGGAGTCAGGATGAGGTGGAGTCATGATAAAGTGGAGTTAAAATGAGGTGGAGTCCGGCCAGGGATTTTTTTTTTAGGTTTTTTTTTTGAGACAGGGTCTCACTTTGTGGTTCAGGCTGGCCCTCAGCTCAGCCTCAAACTCACATCACAGCAATCCTCTTGCCTGTGCCTCGAGTGCTGGGATTACAGGCGTGAGCCACCACACCCCGGCATGTGGTACTGATTGCTGCTGGGTGTGAGTCTCCACGCCCAGTATAGGTATGTGGTTACTGGGGATCGAACTTGGGTCCTTGCGCTTGCAAGACAGGCGCCAGAACCACTGAGCTGAACCCCTGGCCCTATGTATAAACTCTTTCTAGGATAGTTAAAAATGGGATGGTGTTTTATAACATATGGATTTAACACCAGGCATGGTGGCTCATGCCTATAATCTCTGCACTTGAGAGACTGAAAAAGGAGGGTCTCCATGAGTGTGAGCCCAGCCTGAACTACGTAGTGAGGTCCTGTTTCAGAAAAAAAAAAAAAAAAAGGAAATGTGAATCCTAATATATGTCAACTTGCCCTCATTAAAAGGCCAAATTCATTTATCACTCCAACCAGTTATGGGAGAAAATCATTTTCCCTTACCTTCCCCAATGCCAGTTATTGTCAAGCTTTTATTTTCACTAATTGATGAATATAAAATGATTTACTGTATTTCCTTGATTATAAATAAGCAATCATTTTTCATGATCATTGGCTGTATGTATTTCTTTTCTGTGATAGGTTTGTTCACATCCTTTGTGTATTTTTTATTAGATTGTTGATTTTTAATTAGGAATACCTTACATAATTTGCATACTCACAAATTCTTGATGGAAGAATGTCTCCGCCAACCAGCCCCTCAGAATCACTTCAGATTAAAATGATTGTGAATCATAATCTACACTGCACAAACACCAAAAACCACCACTTCTCCCCAAAAAGCAGGTACAAAGAGCTTTGGAGGTGAGTTTTCCCAAATACTCTGCTGCCATCAGTTACCCATACAGGTGCTTCCTGAGCCCGATGTGGTGGTGCAAACCTGTAATCCCCAAGTTTTGGAGGATCATGAGTTAAAGCCCACCCTGGACAATCTGGCAACTTAGTGAGACTGTCTCAAAAAATAAGAAACATGAAGTTGTAAATGAGTTGTAATATGTATCATTGATATTATTAAATAGAAAATATTTAAAAGGGAAGAGAGTGTAGGGGTAAACAACGAGGGGAAAATGAATGTGGTAATAAAAAAGGAAACAAAGATTATGTATGTAGGGGGTGGGGGCTGCAGGGTGGAAGGGGAGGGAAAAATGAGAAGTCGTATCATATTCTGGTACAAACTCTCAATGTTGAATGCAAAGAGAGAAATCGCAAGTCAACTTGGAGTTCACAGTACTCTGAACACATCATACAGTGTAAGACAAGTTACTCATTGCAGAAGATTTCAAGGCCTAGCCTGTTGAACTCACATGTGGTCATAGGACTTAAAATGCCCACACTCCCCAAAACAAGCAGATATCACCCAGGGCATTTCTGCACAGAAGCATATTGGCCAGGAGTACAGCAGACTGTGCATTCTGCCTACGTGGGCTCTCGGATGAGGATGGTAACAATGGTGTGTTTATCCATAAGCAATTTGTACATGTATTTTAGAATTTCCACTTTTTTGTTACTGATTCCTAATCTAATGTCTTATGGTCAAAGGACCTCATCAAGCTGATCGCACCATTTACTTAAAAAGTTAACATTAAATTTGCATATTATCATTAATAATAATTCTATTTATAACTATAAAACTATACAGTCAATTCCTCAAGCTTCTTTGCTTTATTTTTATTTCTTGTAAACTTACCTTGCCTCTGTAAGTTTCCTGCAGGGTATAAAAAGTGTCAACAAAACAATAAATATATTACTTTTTTGGTCTCACAGAAATTGCAGTTGTTTGGGCTGGCGATTTAGCAGGCGCCTGCCTTGTAAGCACAAGGGCCCAGGTTCATCCTGGTAATCACATACAACAATGCCAGGGGTAATGACTCAGCCCATCAGCAATCAGAACCACACACTACAATGCTGGGCGTTGTGGCTCAGCCTGTAAACCCAGAATTTGGGAAGCAAAGGCAGGAGGATTGCTATGAGTTCAAGGCTAGCCAGGGCTACATAGTGAGCTCAGGGCCAGCCTGAACTACAAAGTGAGACCCTATGTCAAGAAAAGAAAAAAAACCCTTTTGTTTGAAATAAAGCCTAGAGTGGTTGGCTTAGAAAAAACCTCCTTTTAGAAATGTGGGTACTCACCCTGTGTGATGGTGCACAGCTCTGGGACACCAAAGTAAAAGAACTGCTGGACAATTTAGTCACCCTGTCTCAAAACTTAGGTTTTGTGTGTGTGTTTTTGGGAGGTAGCTCAGTGTCAATGTCCTGAGTTCAACTGTCAGTAATAAATAAAAAAATAAAACAAAAAACACTCATGAGTGTCTTGACTGAGATAACTAAGACATTTTAAGTAATTCCATTGTAAAAAAGTTAAATCTTGTTTTTACAAGAGTCTCTCGACTTTGGCGCTATTGACATTTGGGGCCAAATAATTCTTTGCTGCAAGGAGCTATCCTATGTGGATATGATCTTTGACAACATCCATTGCTCTTAGTCACTAACTAGATGCCAATAGCAGCAGATCAAGTCAAAGAACACCACTTTTGATAACCTGGCACCAATATGATCATAAACATAACCAGGCATGGAAAACCCATTTTTTATGACAAGGTGATCAGCTAGATGACCTAGAACATACTGAAGACTTAAAAATAGTTGAAATGGAAAGAAAAGTAAAATCTTTATGGAAAAATTGTATTTCTTCCCTCAAACTCAAGAAAATTTCAAATCTTAGCCCTGAGAAAGACTTTTTTTTTTTTTTTCTTGAGGTAGGGTCTCACTTTGTGGTTCAGGCTGGCCCTGAGCTCAGCCTCAAATTCAGATCACAGCAATCCTCCTGCCTCTGCCTCCCGAGTGCGGCTCACGCTCGGCACTGTGGGTTGTGGTACTGATTGCTGCTGGGCAAGTATTGTATGTGGTTACCAGGGGATCGGACCCACGTCCTTGCCCTTGCAAGACAGGGGCCGGAACCACCGAGCTAAATCCCTGGCCCGCCACTTCTTTTATAAGTAGTTGAGAAGACTGAAATGTCTCAGGCCAGAGATTTACCTTGGTGGTTCCGGCGCCTACCTGGCAAATGCGAGGTCCTAAATTCGATCCCCAGTACTACATACCACAATGCCGAATGTGGTTTACGCCTATAATTCCAGCACTCGATGCAAAGACAAGGACTGCCTTGTGTTCAAGGCTAGGCTGGGTTACATAGTGACTTCAGGGCCAGCCTAAACTACAAAGCGAGACCCACAGCTAGCCTGGGCTACATAGTGAGTTCGGGGCCGGTCAGTCTGAATTACAAAACAAGACCCACAGCACCGTTATCACTAAATAGGAAGATTAGAACCAAAGGTGCAAAAAAAAAAAAAAAAAAAAAAAAATCTCATTCCAGAGTTTTCCAACAGATCTCACCTTCCAATAAAACGGGATATTCAATCCTTAACAAAGAACATTGAGATTCATTGGGATTCCAAGGACCATAATTAGGACACACAAAACACCAGCAAAATGTAGTATACAAATGAGGAAAGAGACCATAAACATACTGGTGAGCAAGATCTCCAAACTAAATCGCAGGTGACATCTACAGTGAGGTGCAAATCTCGGGCGATTTTTCCATCAGTTTCAGTGGAACTCAGAAACAGGACTGTGTCAAGCTTTTAGTAGTTACAACTAACCCTGGAGTTATGTTGATGAAAGAGAAACTTAAGCCACAGAAAAATCGGCGTTTATGAGTGTAGCAGGTTCAATTGGATCAGTCTCGATAATCTCAGCAGGCCCCTTTTGAAAAACTACAACTCCCATCAGACAACGGAGACGGAGGTGGGCGGGCACTTGTGCGAGTGGGAGGACATGACCAATAAAGACTATCGTTACAGCGAACAGTTTGGCCGCGTTTGTAAAAGGCCGTGGCAGATCAAGAAAGAAAAGGTGAGGGCGGTCATCAGAGAGGGGCCCTGTGGGTGGGGGCGCGGGACAGATGAGGGGCCGTGGTAAGAGAGTACGGGTGGTGATGAGACAAAGATGTGGAGGTGGGGATCCGGCTAAGAGCGTGTCCAGGGAGAAGGCTGCCGGCTAGGTGATGCTTCTGCTGGGGCCTACTCACCGGAAGTGAGCGAGCCCACGGGGAGGATGCTGGGAAGCAGGTCCCAGGGTTGGCGGTCGGGTTCCGGAAACCTGAAGAGAATATTGTGTGAGTCTGTGAGACCCTGGCGCCCTTTTGCCGCTATTCGAGGAATCCCAGAGTTAATGTGCCCCTCATTTTCACTTGGGATTTGATAGAAATACAGCGGATTCCAAATTCACCTTAAAGTCATCTGGCTGAGATACGTTTAGTCAAATCTGAACCACAGTTTCATCTCTTAAGATGGATAAATTAGTGTTTTCATGGGCTCGTTTGAGCAGTTTCATAAGTAAATGCGTACAGAGGGCATAACATGGAAAAGAAACGAGTACATATTTCAGGGCTTTTTTTGTTTTGTTTTGTTTTTGTTTTGTTTTGTTTTGTTTTTTGAGACGGTTTTGCCATGTAATCCATGCTGGCCTTTGAACTACAACGCCAGTCCTCTTGCTAAAGAGACTTCTCATAAACTTGACAAGAAGAGACCCACAGGAAATTCAGCTTCAGACAGGTTCTTTACAAGATGTGTTTGTTTATACTTTCAATATACCGTCTGTACTAATACATGTTTTAAAGTTGAAATAGTACAAAACAGTGACATGTAAGTTATCTTCCCACCGTTACTGTGTATTTCCCATCCAAATCCTGAATCATTTCTGAGGCAACCGATGTATATGTACAGAAAGATAGAGGTCAAAAACTGGTGAATTTAAATTTTAAAATTTATTACAGGGCCAGGGATTTAGCTCAGTGGCGCCACCACCTGCCTTGCCAGCGCAAGATCGTGAGTTTCATCCCCAGTACTGCAAAAATAAAGTTTTAGTAAAAGACATGTTACTCTCAGTCTTCCTCAAAATATTCCCCCTGGCTTCACACTTAGTCCATTGTTTTGCCAGTGTGTCTTTTTATTTTTATTTATTTATTTATTTGTTTATTTTTGAGACAGGGTCTCGCTTTCTAGTTTAGGCTGGCCTTGAGCTCTCTGGAGCCCAGGCAGGCCTCCAGCTCTCAGCAGTCCTACCTCTGCCTCTCCAGTGCTGGGATTACACGTGTGAACCACCATGCCCAGCGCTACTGTGTCGTTTATTGAATTTTAAAAACTTAAACATTCACCCTATACCTGGGTCCTTTAACCCAAGCAAGAGAAGCATATTATACACAAAATACCACAGCTGCTTTTTCACATATCTTTTTTTCTCCCAGTACTTGAGAATGAATCAAGGGCCTTCACACTGAGCTACATGGTCCAGCTAAATCAGTAAGTTATCCAGGCTGGGCTGAATTTGTGATCTTTCTGCTTCATTCAGCCTCCTAGAATGCTGGGATTACAGGCATATGCTGCTATACCTGATCCTTAATTCTTTATTGATGAACTCTTAAACTGTTTTTTTCTTCTGTAATTAGGGACATCTTGCAGTGAGTCCCTTCTTGTGTATTTTGTTTTTGTGGTGCTGGAAATTGAACTAAATACTTTCACACCAAGCTATACCCAGCACTTTTTTATTTTTTATTTTGAGATAAGATTTCTCTAAATCTCCCAGAATGGATTGGAACTTCTTGCTTCAGCCTCCAAAACTGGTAGGATTACTGGCATATGCCACCACATTCCACTCCTTACCCTTTTTTCTAATGAATTTGTTTTTCTTATTTTGGTAGCCTGAGGTATGTTTGTTTACTGATTTGTTAAAATTCTTAAGAAGTTAGTATGTGAGCACTGGAATTTCAAATTTTATTTGTCTTTTAAAAATAATAACAGTGTGTTGGAGATGTAGCTCAGTATGTACTATGCATACCTTGGAACACAAGGGCTCAAGTTTGATTCTTTTTTTTTTTTTAGGTTTTTTGAGACAGGGTCTCGCTTTGTGGTTCAGGCTGGTCCTGAGCTCAGCCTCAAACTCACATCACAGCAATCCTCCTGCCTCTGCCTCCCAAGTGCTGGGATTACAGGCGTGAGCCACCACGCCCGGCACTGTGGTATGTGGTACTGGTTGTTTCTGGGGTGAGTCTCCATGCCCAGTATTGTTATGTGGTTACCTGGAATTGAACCCTGGTCCTTACGCTTGCAAGACAGGCGCCGGAACCACTGAGCTATATCCCCGGCCCTCAAGTTTGATTCTTAGTACTGCAAAAATACACAGTTTTAGTTGGTGACACATGCCTCTAATCCTTACACTCAGGAAGCTGAAGCTGGAAGATCACTGCACATTTGAGGTCAGCCAGTGGGCTACATACATAGTGAATTCAAGGCAAGCCAGCACTACAGAATGGCTGCACTACCTTGTCTCAGACATAATAACATCTTAAGTATTCAGTTAACAAAATTAATATTTTAAAAACATGTTACTATTTAATGGTTTTAGTTGATCCACATTGTGCAACTTTTTATTACTCCCCAAATGATATCCATTCACAGTCATTACCAATTCTCCCTTCCATTGGCAACTACTGTTCTACTTTCTATATATTTTCCTATTTGGAGGAATCATCCATCCTAAATGGAATCTGGACCCTTTTGTGTGTAGCATATTGCAGGTGCCTAAATAAGCATGAGATATTGACATCATTATTCATTTGAGAATTGCAAATAAAACTACAAGGAGATACCATTTTTTTACACACTATAATCAGAATGAACAAGACCATAATAAGCATTGGCCAGGAAGTAGACATGTAGGAACTCTCTTAAATTGCTGGTGGAAATTTAAAATGGTGTAGATAAATTTGTCCTGTTTTGAACATTATACAGTGTTTACAAATGTTAATAACACTACATAGTACCCTATAAATATATGCAGACTTGATTTTGGTTCTCTGTTGACTGAACCAAGGACTTCATGTTTGCTGAACAGCCTCTTCACCACTGAGCTACATCTCCATTTTATTATAATAAAATAATAATTTTATTATCAGATTTTTAAAAAAATTTTTCGAGACAGAGTCTTGCTTTTTTAGTTTAGGCTAGTCCTGAACTCAGCCTAGAACTCCTACCAATCCTCCTGCCTCTGCCTCCTGAGTGCTGGGATTGCAGGCACGAACCACCATGCCCAGCATAGTGGTGTCTGGTACTGATGGCTGGTGGGCCTGAGTCACCATGCCCAGCATTGTTGTATGTGGTTTTTAAGGATTGAACTCAGGACCTTACACTTGCTACGCAGTCACCAGAACCACTGAGCTAAATCTCCAGCCCTATTATCAGTCTTTTTAAAATTAAATATATGTCTAAAAAATATGTGTTTTAAGTTTAAAATAGCCATGTAGTTTAGAGACCCAGTGCTTCTTCTTACGGGTACCTGCTCAAAGGCCAGGGATTTAGCTGAGCGGTGCTGCACCTGCCTCTCAAGTGCTAGATCCTGAGTTCAATCCTTGGTACTGAAGAGAAAAAAAAACCTTGCAGAAGAGAAGTGAAGACATTTGTCTACACACAATTACATATTAATGTTCTCAACAGCACTGTTTTGGTTTTCTTTTTTTCAGGGACTTCACACTGAACTACATCCTCATGTCTTTTTATGTATTTATATTTTATTTTGAAACAGGTTCTCACCAAGTTGCCCAGGCAGAGTTAGAACTTTCAAACCTCCTGTCTCAGGAATATAAGAGTGTACCATCATTCCCAGCCAACAAACAGGAACAATCCAATTGTTGACTGATGAGTGTATGAACAAAGTCTGATTTATCCATACAGTGGAATACTGTATAAAAGAAAGCACTGATACACGCTAGAATCTTAGTTTTGACAAATATCCCATGGTAGTACATAATGTCCCACTATTGGTTAACATCTGAGGAACTGAATAAGGGATATCTGGGAAGTTTGCTCTATCTGTAATTTTTCTGTAATTCTAAAATTATTTTATGTAAGATTTGATTTTTTATTTTTAAAGAAAGGGCATTAGAAAAATTGTTAAAATCCAAGTAAATTCTGTAGTAGAGTTAATAGAATTATACCAATATTAAACTTTGTCACAAATCTCTCATGGTATATAAGGATTCTGTCCTATATTGGTAGGTTTTCTACACATCTAAAATCTAAAAATATTTTTTAAAAATAATGTACTTGTAATTTTGCAAGATTTTATTATGATTTATGTCCAGATGCCTCAGGCAGTGACAACCAGAATCTTTGGGAAGCAGTTGGATTATAGGGGCATCGTAGCTGGCTTGATGTTAGGAGGTGGGGACTGGTCAGAAGAGGCAGGTCACTGGCATGCCTGGAGAGTTACGGCTCTGTTTCTGGCTGCTCCTTTGACTTCTCTAATGCCTGGGCCATTAAGACATGTTCCTCCCTGCTCCCCTCAGCTGTGCTGTCCTGCCTTGGAGCCAGTAGACTATGGACTGAAACCTCTACAAAATAAACCTCCTTTTCCTTAAGTTGTGGATGTGGGGTATTTTGTCCCAGCAATAAGAAGGGTGACTAAGACAGATCTTGGTACCAGGTGTAGGGTCATTGCTGCAGTGCTATATGACCATGTAGTTCAGAGGATTTGGAAAGATTTGGAGTTGCTAGCTGAAGAAGCAGCCTAGAATGTTATAAACCAAGCTCTTTGGGAGATTATGGACAGATCTTAGAAGACCTGAGTGCTCATAGAAATGCAGAAGATAAAGATAAACTCAGGAGGTTCCAGTTGGAAGCAAGGGCTCTGTTGGCAGTTGGACTGTAGGCTATCTAAGTTATGTTCTAGCTGAAAATTTATCTGTATATTTTTCTGAAACAAAGATTAAGAACAGCAGATTAATCAGTCTGGTGGAGGAAATATCAAGGCAGCCCAACATTTATGCTGTGACACAGGTACTGTGAGGGCTTTTAGCTTCAATGGCACAGTTGAATAAGTTTCAAGTTTCACCTGGAAGGAAGCTCTTAAAAGTTGAGACCTGTAAAATTAGAGCAGAGTGTGTTTGCTGAAAAGATTAGCGTTTAAAAAGAAATCAAGTATTTTGAATCAGAACAACAGAAAGCCTACCGGAGGGCTCGGGGAAACAGCAAGACCCCCAACCTTGGCTTGCAGAAGTGAAAGTCTTTACTTTGAAAGAACCCCAGGGCCCTCTTCTGGAAAAGGGTTGTGTAGGGAATTTCTTCCTGAATGTGCTCAGCCCATCAGGAACTCAGTTCTCTGTACCTATGATGTAAAAGGTCCTGGTTACTGTTGGTGTGGGCAGCAGACCTTTGTATTATCCACACGATGCTTTCTTTATGAGCATGAAGAATGTAAGAGTTACAGTGTCAGGTTGGGGATTTAGCTCAGTGATTCCAGTGTCTGCCTTGCAAGTGCAAGGTCCTGAGTTCGATCTACAAGAACTACATACAACAATGCCAGGCATAGTGGCTCAGGCCTGTAGTCCCAGCGCTCAGGAGTCAGAGGCAGAAGGATTGCTGTGAGTTTGAGGCTGGCCTGAGCTATATAGTGAGTCTGGGGCTGAACTATAAAAGCAAGACCCATGAAGGGTCTTTCAGAAAAAGGCCTAACATGCCAGACAGTATGCATCTTGAGAGGGCAGTACATGCTGGTGTGAAAGTGAAGCCAAAAGTACAGTGAAGACCCCAGGAAGTTAGAGAAGTGAGAAGCTAGGAACATGGGGTGTTTGAGAAAAGCTGCAAGAATTTAGTAAAGCCTGGCCAAGAAAGAAGCCATAAGGGCTATACCTACCAGCAGTGCCATAGGTGCTCTAGGGTTGGAGCTACCCAAACCTTTAGAGGGTCTTATATTTTCTTTATGTACAGTAATTCAGGCTGTCTTTGAACTGTGTGCAGCTCAGGCTATCCTCAAACCCATCGTGACCCTCCTCATGCTAGGACAGGTGTGTGCCACCATGCCTGGCTGCCTTTAGGAACTTGTGTCTTACCACATTTAAACCAGGTGCTGGAAATAAAGCTACAGGACTTAATGTTTTCCTGGTGGCTTTTGGTTTTGCATTGGTCCCAGTCCTTCTGTCTCCCTTTTTCTCCTTTTTGAAATGTTATCCTGTGCCATTATATGCAGGCAGAGTTTAACTTCTTTTTGATTTTACAGGGGCTCACAGCTAAGAGTTTGCTTTGAGTCTCAGAAGAAACTTTGGACTTGGACTTCCCAGCAGTGGTGAAACTATTAAGACTTTGGCAGTTCATAGAGATGGACTAAATGCATTTTGCGTAAAGAGATGGGCATGAGTCTTTTGGATTCCAGGGTGGAGTGTGATGGTTTATGTTTAAATGTCCCCCAAAAGCCTGATGGAAGGTGACTAGTTTATGGGAGCAGTATAGCTGGCTTGTTGTTCAGAGACAGGGCGTGGGTGGAAGAAGTGAGTCATGGGAGCATGGCTTGAAAGAGTGTGTTTCCCATCCCAGCTCTCCTCTTCATACGCTGTGCTTCCCCTCGCCATGCCCTGAGCAGCCTCTGCCGTGTCGCCCCACCTTGAAGCCAGCGGACTGTGGACTGAAACCTGCAAACTGTGAGCCACAATAAATCTTTGCTCTTTTAAGTTGTGGTTGTTAGGTATTGTGTCTTAGCAGCAAGAAAGTAAGACACTAACAAATTGTCCTGTGTAGGCATAATCAAAAAGGCGGAAGCAAACTTAGAACACCTCAAGACTTCACTGCAAATTAGTGTTACACTACTTCTCCCTTAATGAACAGGAAAACCTCTTTTCCAATTTAATAATATATTAAATTGTCATTGGCATGAAACTGGAACCTCGGAAGTTAAAGGACTTGGTCACAGAAATAATTACACTAGAGGGTAAACTAAATCCTGGTTTTTTATTTTGTTTTGTTTATTACTTAAAATTGAAGAGGGGGCCTTTCCACTGAGCTATATCTCTACTGCATTTAATTTTTTGAGACAGAATCTCCCTAAGTCACTTAATTGCTCAGACTCAGCTGGAACTTATGATTCTCCTGTCTCAGCCTCCCAGAGTATATGGATCGCAATCGTGTGTCACCAGGATCCTCTGTGTTTTCATGTTGTAACATATTCTCCTGAGAACCTAAGATTGACTGAATGACAGTACTTACCAGCGAAGATCATTGAACCAGAAGGCAGTATTCAATGAATAGGCTCTTGATCAGTGGTTTTTAACTGGGAAAATTTGCCCTTGAAAGGAAAAGAAAATCTCGTTTTTGTATACCTTTGATTTTTTCTTCATGTTTGTAAATAGACATGATTAAAAAAAAAAAAGACAGATTCATGGAAAGAGGTTAAATAGATATGATAAAGTAAATATGAAAAAGTGTTAATTGTAAAAGTTTAAAAAAGACTAGTGGTGGGTACATGGATACTTCACTCTGTAATTCTATTTTTATGGAGGGTTGGTATTATCAGGAGACATTTTTGTGTTTTGTTTTTCACAACTGGGTGAGGAGGGTGCTACAGGTATCTAGTGGTTAAAGTCCAGGGAGAATGCTAAGCAGCATCTTACAGTGCATAGCACGATCCCTACTGCAAAGACTGGTGCAGCTCTAATTGTCAGTAATACCAAAGTGAAGGGACTTTCCTTTACTTCCCATCAGTCGGTCTTATCCCTTAAAGCTTTATTCATTCAGCAGATAATGCTGTTGGAGATTAGTTCATAGCACAAATGAAAAAGTAAGTGTTTCAAAATTGTTTTATTTATATTTTGTGCCACTGAGGATCGAACCCAAGGCCTCACATATACTAGGAAAGCCCTATACCACTGTTTTATTTTATTGTTTCATCTTACTTTGAAACAGGGTCTCACTGTGTTGCCTACTTTGGCTTCCAACTTGCAGTCCTGTCTCAGACTCCCAAGTAACTGAAATTACAGGCATATGCTGCTGTGCCTGGCAAAGTAGACATTTTAAAACCCTTCTCTCTCTCATGTTTTTTTGTTTTTTTTTTTTCTTTTTGGTACCAGAGATTGAAGCCAGAGCCTAGGGCTTGCTAGGCAGGTACTGCACCACTGATGTCCATTCCAAACCCTAGACCATTCTTATTTATATTTTCTAATTTTTAAATCAATTGACTACAAAAGATACAGAAGGAAGACATGTTATCAAGAACTTCCTTTGGACAGCCAATTTAAAAGTCATAAGCAGTTTGACTTTTCAAGAAAGCATTAAAGATATTGGACTTCGATTAAAAAAATACATGCTGAACTGCTACCTACAGCTTACTTTGTATAAAAGTGTAAGAGGAGGGCCAGGGAGTTAGCTCAGTGGTTCTGGTACCTGTCTTGCAAGCGCAAGGACCCAGGTTCGATCCCCTGATAACCACATACAATACTAGGCATAGAGACTCATGCCCAGCAACAACCAGTACCACATACAACAGTGCCGGGTGTGGTGGCTCACGCCTGTAATCCCAGCACTTGGGAGGCAGAGGCAGGAGGATTGCTGTGATGTGAGTTGGAGGCTGAGCTCAGGGCCAGCCTGAACTACAAAGTGAGACCCTGTTTCAAAAAAAAAAAAAGTGTAAGAGGAATCAGTGAGGGCTGAGGTTTAGCTCAGTGGTTGACTGCTCAATTCAGTATGCATGAGGTCCTGGATTCACTACCTAGCACTGAAAAAAAGAAAAGAAAAAAAAAAATTAAAAAGAGGAGGAATTGATAATGGAAGCAAGAAAACAGACATGTGGTAAAGCAAATTTGATAAAATATTACTTGTAAAATCTACTGCATGGATACATGGAGAATTCACTGTACAATACTTTGTCTATATGCTTGAGATTTTTCATAATTGTATATATTTTGTTTGTTTGTTTGGTTTGGTTTTTTTGAGACAGGGTCTGTCTTTGTAATTCATTCTGGACTTGGACCCACTGTGTAGTCCAGGCTGGCCTTAAACTCACAGCAATCCTCCTATCTCAGCTTCCTGAGCACTGGGATTATAGGTATGTGCCACCACATCCAGCTTATAATAAATATTGAGAAGAAAAATTGTAAGTAGAAATTCACACACTTAGATTCTGAGTTAGTATAAACTGCACTGCCAATTTTTCAGGGTGACCTGAGGCAAGTTTATTTTTTGAGGTGCTGGAGTTGAACTCAGGATCTTATACATAGTAGGCAAGCACTCTACCACTGAGCTGTATCTCCCAGCTGTTTGGCTTAAGTGAGATCATAATATTGTGACATTTAAATGAAATAGTGGGAAAGTACTCTAAAAAGCATAAAACACTCTAAAAATGTAATGCATTAATATTAGGAAAACTGAATATTCAGTTATATACCATGGCACAAGATACTGTGAGTGCTCTTTGTAATAACATTAGCACTGTTATATCTACTTGCACTGGAAATACAAAACAGTTAACTATTTCCAAAAAAATTTCAATCAAATACTTCAAATACGAAGGACTTAAATTAACATTTTATTATTATTGTTGTTGTTGCTGACTGAGGATTGAGCTGAGGGTCTTACACATACCATACATTTTCTGCTATTTGGCTATACCCTCATCCCCTAGTCTATCTGGTTTCTAGGCGGAATCCTATCTACGTATAATTTTATTGCTTTTTTTGTAGATGGCCAATATATCCACTTGAGGCAGTAGGAATCTTTAAGTGTGGAGTATTGAGGAGGAGCTTTGCTATTGGCTGTTCAAGGAGGAAGAAACAGAATGTCTGCATTGTTACACCATAAAGTTCAAACTTCAGAAGACTTGGACTAAGCAAATAATCATGCTTTTACCTGTCCTCTGTGATCGTCACAAACCAACGAAACACATTTTAGGTATTACGAAGTCAAGGTATGCTGTTTTCCAGATGCCCTGGCAACTTGTACAGGTAGGATTGAGTTTTTTGAGGAATGCTACAAAGAAAGGAACCCATCTTTCCTGCTTTCTAGTGTTTGCTATTTTACGTAAATATCTGTTGCCATGAAAATTAGATTAACTAGCCAGTCACAGTAGCATGTACTTGTAAGCCTAGTTGTTCAAGAGGCTGAGTCAGGAGGATCATAAATTTGAGCACAACTTGGGTAATTTAACAAGACCTTGTCTCAAAATAAAACAAGGGCTGGTAATGTAGTTCAGGCCCTGAATTCAATCCTCAGTACTCTAAAAAAGAGAGAGACACAGACAGACAGACAGACAGATTAGGTTAGTTAACTTCAACTAACTTCATTTTTGTATAGAGCAGGTCTAATGTGGAGAAATACTTTGGATGAGAAGCTCAAAGTATGAATAAATTAAAAAGCAAAATAAAAAGATAACAGGGAAATAGGTCTTTTTAAAATTTTTATTTTATGGAGATAATTGTTTTATAAACGAAGAGGGGACCTAGAGATAAAAGAGAGGGAAGAGAAAGGGGAGAAGAACTAGAAAATTAATATGTCTGATGTATGTGAACCAATAAATATAGTCATTATATACTATAAACATGTAATAATAAAGTTTTTTTAAAAAAGAGAAATACTTGGACTGGGGATATAGCTCAGTGGTTCTGGGCCTGCCTTGCAAGCGCAAGGTCCCAGGTTCAATCCCCAGTTACCACATACAACAATGCCAGGCATGAAGACTCATATCCACCAGTACCACATACCACAGTGCCGGGTATGGTGGCTCACACGTGTAATCCCAGCACTTGGGAGGCAGAGGCAGGAGGATTGCTGTGATGTGAGTTTGAGGCTGAGCTCAGGGCCAGCCTGAACTACAAAGTGAGACCCTGTCTCAAAAAAAAAAAAAGAAATACTTTGGTCGCTACAGTAGGATTTTTAAAAAACATGCAGATATGAAAAAGTAAAATTTTCCTTTGCTTTTTGTTTTGTTTTGTTTTGTTTTTTGAGACAGGGTCTCGCTTTTGTAGTTCAGGCTGTCCCTGAGCTCAGCCTCAAACTCACAGCAGTCGTCCTGCCTCTGTCTCTCAAGTGCTGGAATTACAGGCATGAGCCCGGCACTGTGGTATGTGGCTCTGACTGCTGGTGGCCTGAGTCTCCACGCCCAGTATTATTGTATGTGGTTACTGGGGATTGAATCCGGGCCCTTGCACTTGCAAGACAGGCACCGGAACCACTGAGCTAAAATCCCTGGACCATCCTTCATTTTTGTTTTAAAAATACATTTATGTTATTAGTGGTATGATTTGATGTTGGATAGCTTCTTTACATTTTACTTTCTGTGTTAAATATGAATGATTTTTACCTTTTTTATGTGTTGGAATATATACTTATGCTGATGGGCTTATCTTTTAAGGTCCTGTGAAAAATGGAACCAAATTCTCTGAGGACTAAAGTCCCAGCTTTCCTGTCTGATTTGGGGAAGGCCACATTGAGAGGAATCAGAAAGTGTCCCCGATGTGGTACATATAATGGAACCCGGGGACTGAGCTGTAAGAACAAGACATGTGGGACCATTTTCCGCTATGGTGCACGAAAGCAGCCCAGCGTTGAAGCTGTCAAAATCATCACAGGCTCTGATCTGCAGGTCTACTCAGTTCGGCAGAGAGACCGCGGCCCTGATTATCGGTGCTTTGTGGAGCTCGGTGTTTCAGAGACGACAATCCAGACCGTGGATGGGACGATCATAACTCAGCTGAGCTCAGGGCGGTGTTATGTCCCCTCCTGCTTGAAAGCTGCCACCCAAGGCGTTGTGGAAAACCAGTGCCAGCATATCAAGCTGGCAGTGAACTGCCAGGCGGAGGCCACCCCTCTGACCCTGAAGAGTTCAGTTCTGAACTCCATGCAGGCCTCCCCAGAAACCAAACAGACCATCTGGCAGCTGGCCACAGAACCCACGGGTCCTCTGGTTCAGAGGATCACCAAAAACATCCTGGTAGTGAAATGCAAGGCAAGCCAGAAGCATAGTTTAGGGTATTTGCATACATCTTTTGTGCAGAAAATCAGTGCCAAAAGCTTGCCTGAGCGTCGCTTCTTCTGCTCCTGCCAGACTCTGAAATCGCACAAGTCGAGTGCTTGTAAGGATGACACAGCCCAGAGATGCATTCATTTCTTTGCTTGCATCTGTGCCTTTGCCAGTGATGAGTCGCTGGCTCAGGAATTCTCAGACTTCTTAAATTTTGATTCCAGCGGTAGGTGTGATTCACATACTGACTTTTTCTAAAATGGCAATGGAAGCATTCCTCTGATGCTTTAGGGGGTGGTCGTAGCAACCTTTAGAATTGGTTGCTAGATGATTCAAGTGAAAAGCTTTCTTTCTTTAATCCAAATCAGCACACTTACAATTAAGGGTGGTTGGTTGATTTGTGGTTGGATTGCTCAAATTAATAATCAAGAGACTTAGGGGCCAGGAAGTTAGCTCAGTGGTTCCTGCGCCTGTCTTGCAAGCGCAAGGACCTGGGTTCGATCCCCGGTATCCACATACCATACTGGGCGTGGAGACTCACGCCCAGCAGCAACCAGTACCACATACCATAGTGCCAGGCGCGGTGGCTCACGCCTGTCATCCCAGCACTCGGGAGGCAGAGGCAGGAGGATTGCTGTGATGTGAGTTTGAGGCTGAGCTCTGGGCCAGCCTGAACTCCAAAGCGAGACCCTGTCTCAAAAAAAAAAAAAAAAAAAAAAAAAAAAAAAAAAAAAAAAAAATCAAGAGACTTAGTTAGGCATTTTTATTGAAATAATTAACTAGCAAAGTTAGCTTTACTCCAATTTTGTTGTTGTTTCATAATAGCTTGTATTAACAAAAACAAAATCCCTTTGATTTTGACTTACTACTTATATCTGAGAATGAGGAAAACAAGCACTTTCCTTGAAAGATCTTAAAAGTTTCTTCATTAAGTATCTAAGAGATAGCTAAGTTTTTTGTTGTCATTGACATATTTTTATCTTTTAGACATGTTTTTTTTTTTTAATATTTTTTTGGAGACAGTCTCACTTTGTAGCCCAGGCAATCCTGGAACTCACAGCAATCCTCCTGCCTCTGCCTCCTGAATGCTGGGGTAATGGGCATGAGCCACCACGCCCAGCTTTGTGGTATGTGGTTCTGATTGCTGGTGGGTGTGAATCTCATTGTATGTGTTTACTGGGGATCGAACCTGGGCCCTTGTGCTTGCAAGGGGGGTGCTAGAACCACTGAGCTAAATTCCTGGCCCTTAAAAAAAAATTTTGATGGTACTAGGAACTGAACCTAGAACCTTCACACTAACTACAATGTCAGCCTTTTGATTTATTTTGTTTTAGTTTTAATTGTGATATAGGCTTTTGCTAAATTGCCCAGGATAAGCTCAGATTTGCCATTTTCCTGCCTTAGCCTCCAGAGGGCTGGGATTTTTTTTTGTCCTTATGGATTTTGTTTTTGTTTTATGCAGAAACTTTCTTTTTCTTTGCTTTCCTTTTATTTAGTAGAGCTAGGAATTGATACCTAGCCTTCACACATACTGGCAAATGCTGCACCCCTGAGCCACATCCCCAACTTTTTTTCTATTTCTTAGTGATCTTTATTTTAATTACCAGCAGCTTGTAACATTTTATTTTTGCATTACATTATTTTCTTCCATGAAGTTAGTTATCTTATGAACAATAGCACATCTTTTGTGGGATTTATTCAGTGAACTTGATTTAAAGCAGGTTAAATACATGGATGTCCCTCTCCATCTTTAATTTGGGGGGATTTAGAATTTTATAAGTGAATTTTTCTCTAAATAGGGCCCATACTTTTGCTATAGATTTTTCTTTTTTAGTATTGGGGATCAAATTTAGAACCTTGTGCTTGTCAGGCCCCATAGATTTTGTTTTGTTTTGTTTTTTGGTTTTTGTTTTTATGAGATAGGGTCTCACCTATAGTTCAGACTGCCCTTGAGCACATAGTAGTAGTTTAGGCTGGCCTTGAATTTGTAGCAGTCCTCCTGCTTCAACTTCCTAAATTCTGGGATTATAGCTACCACATCCAGCTCACACTTTTGAATAGTGCTGCTAATTCACAAATCTTTTATTTTATAGGTCTTAAAGAGATTATTGTGCCCCAGTTAGGTTGTCATTCAGAGTCAACTGTGTCAGCTTCTGAGTCTACTCCTTCTAAGCCAAAGAAGAGGAAAAAGGAGGAAGTATCTGGTGAGAGGCTGTTTTGTTTGTTTCTTTGTTCAGTGAGTTGTCTTTAGAGGTTGTTTTATGTTTTTCCCTAAATCTCAGCAATTATAAAAAATAATTTTTATTCTTATGGGTTTTGTGTTTGTTGTATTCAGTGCTGGGGACTGAGCTGGGGCTTCGTACATGCTGGGCAAGTACTTTTCCTCTGAACTATACCCCTGGCCCTACTTATCAGTTTTCTTTTTTTCTGGAAGTGTTTTATTTCCATTGATGATTCTTTGTGAAGTTAAAAGTTAGTTCTTCTTTAAAATAAATTGCATTCAAATTCCACTTTTACTATGTGTATGTTTCTTTATCCTGTAAGCATTCAGACTAATTGTATACTTAATCTGCCTAAGATGGTATTATGAAGTTTTCTTTCTTAAATACTTAAAAACAACTTGTGGGTTAGAAGTATAGTTCAATAGTAGATCACATGCTTAGCATGCATGAAAACCTGAGTTCAGTTCTTAGCACCAAGTAACTTATGACAATAGTTATTTATATTTCCCACTCTAATTTAGGAATACAGGTTGTTGTTTGTAGCTTTACCTTGGGGAGATGGATATTTGTTTATATCTGTATATGTGTATATAGATAGAAATATGTATAGATGTTCCTCAATGATGTTTACATCCTGCTTAACCTATCATAAACTGAAAATACCACGAGTTGAAAATTCATACAATGTACTTAACCTATCAAACATCAGAGTTTAACAACACAGTAGATCAGTTATTTCTTCTTCTGATCTCATGGTTGACTGGGATCTGTGGCTCACTGCTGCTATTTAGCTTTGTAAAATAATATTATATCAAATATTACTACTCAGTAAAATACCAAAATCCAACATTTCTACTGACAGGATGACTTTTGAGCCACTATATAGTCAAAAGATTTTAAGTGGGGCCGGGGAGTTAGCTCAGTGGTTCCGGCGCCTGTCTTGCAAGCGCAAGGACCCGGGTTCGATTCCCCGGTAACCACATTACAATACTGGGTGTGGAGACTCACGCCCAGCAGCAACCAGTACCACATACCACAGTGCCGGGCGTGGTGGCTCACGCCTGTAATCCCAGCACTCGGGAGGCAGAGGCAGGAGGATTGTGATGTGAGTTTGAGGCTGAGCTCAGGGCCAGCCTGAACCACAAAGCGAGACCCTGTCTCAAAAAACCTAAAAAAAAAAAA